>JAOYMZ010031165.1:0-16622 GCA_025802335.1 Pinguicula primuliflora | reverse complement strand
GCCTTTAAGGTTTCTTCTCTGGACATCTTAGAAAATGTCTCTCTTAATACTTCTTTTGGTGCCCTTGTAGGCGCCCTAGTAGTTTGATCAAGGTAAATAACCTTGTTTTTTGAGTAGACGCTATCCTTCTCAAAGAAATCGAATTTACTCCACCAGCAAATGAAGACTCGTCGCCAGAGGAAATACTCTTTTACGGAAGGCTTGAATCTTCCCTCTTCGTTGGACTGTGCTATGTGATATCCCTATTTCACAATCCAAGGTGTATTATATAGCAGAGCGAATCGAACAAATAATTCCAATTCGTCTGTGATTGAATTTGCTTGTTTGAAGCCTTCAAATACTTCCCTTACCCTTTTAGGTAAGATGATGGGATTTAATACCCAGATGTAGAACCAGGTTTTAAACCATGCTGGTACATTGGTCATTAAACCATCAAGTTGGAACATTAGGAACCAACTATGCTTCTTTTGAACATTCTCATAGAGTAATGCTTTTTCCCAGGCTTCCATATAATCAAAGTAATTATATGGTTTTTTTAGCAAAGTAATTATATGGTTGTGAGTTTTTTGAATAATATCCCGACTTTAAGTACCTGACCTCTTGAGGTCTTATTCCCCAATCACCAGAGGATAATACCCTCTTGATGATGAATTTGCTATAAGCTGTGTTTGAGTCGGTGTTGTTCGTTCTTCCCACTTGTTCTATTAGAATAGAATGGGTTTCTTGTATGATAGCCTAGTAATAATATACTAACTTAACTGGATTTGTAGCGGGCAGATGTTTGTTGAGGAAAATATCCGCAACATGGTCCGCATGCATTCCTTTAAGGTTTTATATCTACTGGATATAATTTTATCCAGCTATATGGAACATATGGGTATTTTCGACCTTTAAGGTCTTCTGGCGGAATTGCCAATGAATAGACTTCAGCTGAATAAGCTTCTGGGTCATCTGCAAACTCATTGACCTTATAAGGTTCTATAGTTTTGCTTGCTTCTTTTGCTGTTGCAGCAAAAGTCTTTCTTTTGAGGATTGTTGTCCTTTGTTTTACCTCTATAAGAGGGTTTCAACTTTTTATCCCTGCAAGTACTCACGAGTTAAAAAGTCAGCTAAAGAGTTATTAACTCCATTAACATGTTCAATATCAAAATCAAAACATGATAAGATTGCTTGTCATCAAGCAAAAATTTGCTTTGATGCTAAATTCTTAACATGTTTTTCAAGAATACTTTTAGCAGACTTGACATCTGTCCTAATAAGAATTTTTTTGTTTAATAAGTCATTTTCAAATTTAGTGACACGCAAGACTATCGAAATGACTTCTTTCTTTATAGTCGAATAGTTCTTTTGGGCTGCATTCCATAAGCCCGAGGTATATCTAACCAATTGTTCTTGATTAGTTTGAGGGTTCCTTTGTTTTAGGATTGCCCCATAACCTCTTTCGGAGGCATCCGTCTCTACTATTTTATAGTATTTCGAATTTGCTATTGCCATATAAGGCAATTCTTTAAGTTTACCTTTAAGGGTTTTAACTGCTTTAGTATGTTCATCACTCCAAGGTTTATGATTTTTCCTTAACCTATCAAGTAGTGATTTACATTCTAAAGCAAGATCTTTATAGAAGTCTGCAATATAATTAAGACTTCTAAAAAATCTTTGTAATTGATTTTTGTCATGGATTTCATCTGGAAATTTATCAGCGAATATAATCGCTCTTTCAATCGATAAAGAGTAGGTTCCTCATCTAGCTCTTGTGTAGAAAGGTTAGGTTTTGTTCACCGGGAAATGGGTTTGAGGAGTTTCCAAAACTACGATGTTCTTGAAGATTTTCTTTGTGGCTTTGAGGATAGCACAAACCTGCATATACGGAAGAACAGCAATGGATGGGGAAGATATATTCAGTCCCGGTCTTGAGAAGATCGGTAGTTCTTAATCATCCTGATTAAGAATCTTAATTACGTTCGGACTTCCAAAGATCGGTGTTTTAATATACTGGTCTTTGGAAGACCGGTTGTTTTTACCGGTCTTTAGACAGGTATGTGATATTTTCAAAAATTATTGTCTATTTTGTGGCGGAATAAAAATTTTTTCTAAAAAATGTGAATAAATTGTATTTTTCTATTTAGAAAAAGAGAAATGCTACAGCCACTAACACAAGCCGAAATCATAAACTGAAATGGGCGGAAAGGACAATTTTGTCCCCTACTAGACATAGTAACACATTTGAGCTGGGGGATAGTTTCGTCTTTTCTTAACACATTCGGTCAGTTTGTTCCGTATTGATAGTACAAATAGACTTTTCCTTAGAAAAATAATGCATTAAAGCGCCAACGCAACCGCTTAGGTCAAAACAAAATCATAACGTTCAACGTAGAATCGGAGATACAGTAGAGTACGGAGCTCCAAAGATGGAGTCGGCATTGCTCTCTCACTCCGCTGGTGCTTCAAAGATTTCGATTTTGTGTCGGAGTGGAAATTCGACTCCTGCCATTGCTCAGCTTCAGCGCCGATTTTCCAATGCTCGGCCTATTCATGTCGCATTCCCGCACCTCAGTCGAGAAGGAGAGGTGGGACGCTTCTTGACAAGTTCTCTGGTGCGAAGACTTGGATTGCCCGACTTGAGGCGGGAAAAACTTGATTTTGCTGCTAGATATTCGTCTTCCTTGGCTTCCGGAGGTGGAGGGTTCGGTGGGATTGATGGGGGAGCTGGTGGAGGCGGCGGAGGGGATGGTGGCGAAGCAAAGCCAGGTGCTGTTGCTCCCGGTACTGCTGATGGTCCGGCTTTTGGTTCTGACGTTATTGTTCTTGAAGTTGGGGTAAGTAATTGAGTTACCGTTAGTTTCTTGCTGTTTCCATTTTCTGCGTGTGCTCATGTATTCTGTTATATTTTTATTTCTGAAACTTGTTACTGATGCGGTATAAAGATGCTGCCTTTTATGCTGTTCATTTTTTTCCTGGATGCTTATATCTTTCAGATGATCCTTAAAAGATTGTATAGATGTATACGAGTTCTTGCTCGCTAATCTTCTGTTTGATCATCTTTTATTCTTTTTTTTTTAGTTTTTGTACACAAATTCCTTTCGTGATGTTTCAGGGGATGACATGCGGGGGATGTGCAGCGAGTGTGAAGAGGATTTTAGAAAGTCAAGTGAGTGCCTGTTATCAAATTGATTTTTCTGTTTCTTTGCATCGTGAGATGAATTTAAGGATTGGTTCTCGTATCTTGTGGATTTGATGTGATTGTAGTGTATTACTGCTTATAGTTGCTCCATCTTGTCATGACAGAAATTGAGAATCTTGTTCCTTTCTTGAGAGTGTAAGCCGGTGGTTCTCTTAGCTTTTTATTTATCAAAATCGTGAGAACAACAAAGTATTGAGAGTAGAAAGATCATTATGAAGGGGATCAAAATAAGGCTTTGCCAGATGGGGTGTGGTTGGCTAATTTGAGTTAACTCCTGCTGCTGAATATGTTTCTCCACACCATCCAAGGTGTTTGATTTGGAATGAACTGACTGAAAAAGGTTACAACAATCACTGTATATGATATTATTTAGATGCTTGTGCAAATAATCCCAATTATAAAATATGTGGTTGGTTCAGTTGAGGCAGAAACATCCCATGGGTTGACGAGAAGGATTCTTGAAGTGAACACTCTGCCTTGCCTTTCCAGAAAAGCTTTTTATTTTAAACTCTGAAGAATGCAATTAATCTGTAACATAATGCAATTATTTTGAGCAGCCACAAGTCTCATCAGCCAGTGTAAATCTCACGACTGAGACAGCAATTGTATGGCTTGAATCGGAAGCCATGGTTGTACCCAACTGGCAAAAGGATGTTGGAGAAGCCCTTGCAAAGCATTTGACAACCTGCGGCTTCAAATCTAATTTTAGAGGTGTGCGATGCAATCTTTATACACCGAGATCATGTTGCTGTTTATGATTATGTTACTGACATTTCTATGACTAATCTTTATTAAGCATAGAAACTTATTGGTTAAATTAATTTTTAGAGGTTTCGACGAATAGGATAGAAGTCCCTAGAAAGTGTTAGTTTGACATTTTGATGTTTCGTGGGAATTCCCATCTTCCCCTTATGCATTAGTAACACTGAGGTCATAGCAACCAATATCCTTAAACTTTTCTTGCTCCCTAGAATCTCACATGATAGTCATGTAATCCTGCTTTAGCCAAATGTTTTTCAGCAATTAAACTTCTAGACAGTTTGAATATTTCTTGTTCATGCACAGGTTAACCAAATATGATGATCAAATAAATAAATGCAGCACATATTGTAGATAGTTTCAGTTCTAGGAAGGATAATATGTTTTTTTATTGCTCTATAGACCATGAGAATTGCAAGTGTTACTTGAAATAGATGTGGCTGAGTTGACAGATCAACTAGGATTTAGACTTACTGATGTAGGCAACTTTGTGAAACCTAACACCTATCACTACTGGCAAATGCTGCATTGGTGTCATTAGCTGTGAAGCTGAAATGACAGCACCGCTCCATGCTGTTGTGGAATTGATCCCTCAACGTGCTGGTGTAATTGATGCAACTGGATATCTGTTACCCCAAATCTGATCCAATTTGTCCTTGGTCTTGAAGAAAGCATTTCAGTTTCCAATGGCATCTTCAAGACTAAGATTACTCAGTGCTTGACAAGGAGAGTGATGGTTGAGACTGCTAAATGACAATTCGATAAATTTTTACATGGCAATTTATCTTATACTGAGTGGATCTATCTTCACTTGCATGGTGAGATATCAGACCCGTCGAGATACAATACTTGTATATTTGATCTTGTCAGTTGTTTGTGAAGAATCATCTTACTGCTTTAACTTGTAATGCCTTCACTGTGCTGTAATACCCTTCTTCTCCGCTGGATAGCTAATTGACCTCACATAATCTTGTTTCTTTTTTCTTGGTTTCTTACTCTGAACATCTACTGTTGGAGAAAATGAAACTCTATTAATATGTTTCTCTTAGGGTACAGAGGTAGAGGCTACCATCATCATAGGGTTATTTAATTTCTTGAAATTTTT
Source organism: Pinguicula primuliflora (assembly GCA_025802335.1). Taxonomy (NCBI): domain Eukaryota; kingdom Viridiplantae; phylum Streptophyta; class Magnoliopsida; order Lamiales; family Lentibulariaceae; genus Pinguicula; species Pinguicula primuliflora. The sequence continues at coordinate 11,577 of JAOYMZ010031165.1, read as the reverse complement.
CTTTTAATGTTTTCTTTTCGTTATGTGTAGAGACTAGCCATTACATCAGTTGGGCTTTGTCAAATAATTTACTCATTTCTTCTCAATCTACAGATTTTAAAAGGACAAAAATCTACCAGACATTTGAGAAGAAAATGCAGGAGAAGCAGGCACTGTTAAAAGAAAGTGGTGAATTGCTCCTCTATCAACTAATTAATTGAAACGATAGTGTAGAGTCTGGAAGAGGAGACGTACTGCCACTCAACAGGAATATTCTTGTATCCTTTCAGATATGCTCTTACTTTGAAAAGCAAATATATTAACGCTCACAGAACTGATATCTCAACGTTAATTCTCTTATACAGGATTACATTAGCAATTATTGTGTTAATAACTTCACTTACTCCATGATAATTCGTGTTGCACAATTTCTGGCAAGTTGAAGCAAACGAGTTTGATTGCATGTGATATTTATATAGGCATTGTCCACAAATTTTAGCATACTACAGCATCACATCATGTAATTGATGTCAGATACTTTAACTAACAGGTCGCGGACTAGCTGTTTCGTGGGCTCTCTGTGCTGTTTGCATCATAGGCCACGTCTCTCACCTCTTTGGGACCAAGGCTGCATGGATCCATGCATTGCATTCGACAGGGTTTCAAATGTCCTTGTCTATCTTTACATTGCTTGGTCCTGGTCGCCAGCTTATTATGGATGGTCTGAAAAGTCTTCTCGGAGGAGCTCCAAATATGAACACACTTGTTGGTCTTGGGGCTCTATCATCCTTTGCTGTCAGTTCTTTGGCAGCCTTTGTGCCAAAGCTGGTAAGTTATTAACTGAAGCCCATTTTAGTTTTCTTGAGAAATAAAATATGTATGCTTTTTTGATAGGCAAATATGTGTATTGTTTTATGCTGAGAATGTGTAATTTCAACTGAAACATGACTTCTTCCAAATTATCGGCAACGAAATATATATGTATATATATAGAGAGAGAAGTCTATATAGCTACATAATTTTCCACATATTTATATCCATCATTGTAATTCTGCCATTACCACGGCCTGCAACCGGAATTGGCCCCACCGATGGAAAGTCTGTACACTTGAGACCAAAAGTCCCATGATCTGACATGACTTTAGCACCTTGGTTGCTGTTAATTTCGTTACGTCGTCTAAACGATGACAGTGGCCGGAATTACAAATGTGTATAAATATGTAGTCATATAGCCACCCCATATATATAATTTTAATAGTCAGGATTTAAATTGTGTATAGGAAGAATTTTTGTGTACATAAGCATTGAGTATACAAAAAATCCTGATATATATTATACTATTCCGTGCCCATTTGTTTCCTAATGTAAGATACTGCTGTGGATAACTCTATGGTGTGAATTTCGAGTCCAATTTTTGAATTTGAAGTTCCTGATGCCAATCGAAATATTTGCCTATGATGCCATATCTTCAGTCATACTTGCCCATTTGTGTATTACTATTTTTAATCGTCATTGCTGAATGAGATATCCATTCGCATAGGGATGGAAGACATTCTTTGAAGAACCAGTTATGTTGATTGCATTTGTGTTATTGGGAAGAAATCTTGAACAGAGAGCCAAGATAAAAGCATCCAGTGACATGGCTGGCCTTCTAAGTATTCTGCCATCTAAAGCTCGTCTTTTAGTTACTGGAAATTCAGATGGGATAAGTTCAATTGCTGAAGTACCTTCTGACAGTCTCTCTGTTGGGGATCAAATCGTTGTTCTGCCTGGCGTAAGTTTCACCTGTTATTATCTTGTAAGATGTACGGTGATCCCCCTTAAATTTTCTCACATTGCTCCCTCTATTATAGGATCGAATTCCTGCTGATGGTATTGTTAGAGAAGGCAGAAGCAGTGTTGACGAGTCAAGCTTTACAGGCGAACCTTTGCCAGTTACTAAATTACCTGGGGTAATGATAACGCCGTAGTCTTGCGCTTCATTATTGCTTATCTTTGGACAAAAGATACACATCCTTCAAATATGCATGATTTTATGCTTAGAAAGGAGAAATCTTGCAGAAAACTGAGTAAATTTGAAACGAATAAGAAAGATAGTTTCCCTAGTTGATTGAATATATGTTGGGAGCATAGAGGTTAGCTTATACGCGAGTTTTAAGGAAGAACCGGTGGAAATCATTCACGCCCTCTTAAGGCAACCAGTCTTTAAAAGGCACTCTGTCCAGAGCTGATGGAAACTTCATCAAAAGTTGATGCCCTTACTCAATTTTTTTGGAACAAACGTCTTTGCCGTCGGTGTGCAAGTTATATGGCCTTTCTTTTTGCAACATTTCCCCTTTTTTCGTTTCCCTCCCATGGCTTGTGAACTGACAGGGAAGGGCTACCGTTCTATTTAATCTATCATCATGTATATCAAATAGTACTATTGGCGGTTTATTTATCTTAGGTTGCATTTCTGTACTAGGCTGGAGTAGCAGCTGGAAGCATTAACTTAAATGGGAAAATCACTGTAGAGGTAGGTAGACGAGGTGGTGAAACTGCTATTGAGAACATTGTGAGGTTGGTGGAAGAAGCACAGACTAGAGAACCTGCTGTACAAAGGTTGGCTGACAAGGTACATCAGCCATAACTTACTTTCTCCCCCTTATGTATTCTGCTCACATTTATAAATGAACTATGTTATGGTAAAAAGATTCAAAGGAAATATTAGCTCCAATTATAGGGGCTCTTCATTGGTTCAGACCTGCTATGTTGTATGTTAACATTTTTTTACCTCAACTGGCCACTTTTTCATACATGCATGCAGAATATTATCGTCTGCTGGGTAACATTCTGTTAATGCAAGACCTGTTTTGATCTAGGTTGCTGGTCATTTTACGTATGGAGTAATGGCTCTATCTGCTGCCACATTTATGTTCTGGAATCTTTTTGGTAGGCAAATTCTTCCAGCCGCACTACAACACGGAAATTCTATGTCATTGGCACTACAACTTTCCTGCAGTGTTCTGGTAAAAGTCTTACCAGTTGGCGATCAAATCTAAATTAGAACTTTATTTTCTTCAGTTAAATTGTGCTTCTAGCATAAAGACAGAGCAAACCAGTGCCACGAATTTTTCCTTATTTTTTCGTTGCATGGCCTAGAAAATTCTAGTTTGTCCTTGCTCCTGTTGGGGTTTCTCATCACCATCGTTTTTTTGTATCTGCAATTCTTGTCCATGAGTGCACAAAACGATTTTCTCCCAAGCTAGCATATACTTTAGCTGGCTGAATTAGCCTGTTTTCTCTGTTTATTGCAGGTTGTCGCATGTCCTTGTGCTCTAGGGCTAGCAACACCTACTGCTGTACTGGTAATGATTTCCAAGAGAATGTGGTTCCTCCCAATTATATTGTTTATCGAGCCTCTTTATTCGGTTCTGATGTTAATTAACTATTTGACAAATTTAGGTTGGGACCTCACTTGGGGCAACACAAGGATTACTTTTACGTGGTGGTAGTATTCTCGAAAATTTTTCGGAAGTTAACGCCATTGTATTTGACAAAACAGGAACTCTCACTGTTGGAAAACCTACAGTGACCAAAGTTGTGTCAAAGCACGATCTAGCAGATAAAAATCCGCAGTGAGTATGAAAATTTGAACTGAGTACTATAGCGATGTGATCTTTGGGTTCTGCTGTTGGTTGCTTACAATAGACCTGGTGTTGACCATGTCTAAAAATCAGTGAGCTAATTGAGCCCGCCATATAGAGTTTCTAATTTCAATGTAGGCTCTTTCTGTCTTTCATAAGCACCTAACTGCTATTCTCAATCAATTTGGACTGATGTGGAGATAGGTTGTGAACGAGGATGGACTAATTTAGAGGACAAAAATTGAATAATGACGATGCTTGTTGCTTGATTGATTCTGCACATATCTGTGAAGAGATTATGCCCTGTTTAGCTGAGTGAGATGATATCAAGATTCTTATTCAATCCGGAACTGCATTTTGTATGAAACAGAATAAAATCTAAGGGGGAGAGTAAGATAGAAATAGCACAGAGGGAATACCAATTGCTTTCACGGGGAATTTGAGCTACGATATACTTATTGATAAGTGGACTTCTTGAATGATCTCTGGGAATGCATGAACACTCTTAAATACCTGAAATGTGTTGCAAGTCCCTCGGCTGCCATTAAATGCCACATTCCCCAAAAGAAGCATGGGAAGCTTACTTTTATCATTTGTCCCAGAGAGAATAAAGTTAGCTGTTCGTCTTTCAAGGTTACCTAGGTGCTGGTAAACTCCAACAAAATTCGCCATACATACAGTAAAGCATTCATGGTTTGGTTGAGATGTATCGTTGTGCTCTGCATTTATCCACCATTTAATTATTTCTGTTTTTTATTATAACAGGAACTATTATTTTCAAATCATGATGAGCCTATTCTGTGCAGGATAGGTCCAAATTCAACTCATATGTGGTCTGCAGATGAAGTTCTTAAACTGGCTGCAGGGGTAGAATCAAGCACTATCCATCCAATTGGAAAAGCAATTGTGGAGGCTGCACGGGGTTTAAAGTATCCAGCTGCGAAGGTCTGTTCTTTTGATATTTTTGTGTAACTTGAGAAACATTAACTGATTAAATTTGCTCCTGGAGCTCTGGTGTTTCCTAAGCTGGATTCTGAATCAACTATCTGCAAAATTTGTTATTCTTGAGTTACTTCTGCAAGCTTAATGTAAATGTGTCGGACTCTGCTTGGTGAAGAACTTTAAGAAAATATTTACAATGGAATTATTTTCTTAATTTCTCTATTATGATCCATTTCGTTGACTAGTGTGGCATGACAACACATTTTTTCTAAACAAAATGAATGTTATAAGATGCTTACTAGGGTCTGGCAACAGCAAATCAGATTTTATTGCTCGATAGCTTTTATGTTTGACTCGAATTTTCTGTCATGCCAAGAATTTTCAGTTTTTATAGGCTCAGTGCTTGGTGCAACTCTGCTTATTATTTTGTCTTTGCTCTGCACATGCTATTGGGGCATAATCTCCTGATTTGAGTCACATAAATTTGTAAACAATCTGCTCCTATATGTGTATTAAAATTTTTTACTCCTAGATAACGGAGGGAACATTCACTGAGGAGCCAGGATCCGGTGCGGTAGGAACCATTGATGGGAAAAAGGTGGCTGTTGGTACGCTGGAGTGGGTTCAAAGGTGATTTTATCCTCATTTTACGTGGTGATTAAGCATTATAATGCATTTGCTGCCTTTTTAACGGAATAAAAAACACTTACATTTTGACTCTTCATAACTATATATGTAAGAAATAGTGCGATTAAGTAATATGCTTATACAATGACTTGCTGTTAAACTATACCTGCATAAGTATGTATTAAATTTCATAATCTTACACCAATTGAACTCCAAATCCATTTAGGCATGGAGTAAGTGGTGAGAGTCCATTTGAAGAAGTTGTGGAATTTAAAAACCAGTCAGTTGTTTATGTTGGAGTCGATGGCGCTCTAGCTGGAGTTATTTATGTTGAGGATCAAATCAGAGAAGATGCTGAGCGTGTTATTCAGTCATTGAATCATCAAGGAATCAAAAGTTATTTGCTCTCTGGTGACAAAAAAAGCGCTGCGGAGTATGTTGCATCAGCTGTTGGCATTCCAAAGGAAAGGGTGAGACTATTAAAACTAACTTTGTTATAATCAGCAACGCAACTTAAGTGCTACATTTTCATTGATTGCAGGTGCTGTATGGAGTTAAACCTGATGAAAAGAAGGCATTTATTAATAAACTTCAGAATGATCAGAAGATTGTGGCTATGGTTGGTGATGGAATCAATGACGCTGCCGCGTTGGCATCGTCTCACGTAGGAGTTGCTATTGGTGGAGGTGCAGGTGCTGCTAGTGAAGTTTCTTCAATTGTGCTAATGCAGAACAGGTTATCACAGGTACATGGTAGAAGAACCACCTCAATCGGAGGGTCATTTAAGTTTTATCTTGATTAGAAAACCAAAATATTGCTCTGATGATGAGACTCTTTAAATGTGATTTAGTGAATCAGCTCGGTACATAAATAAATTTTGTGTGATTTTCATTTCTTGACATCCATTTGGCGTGCAGTTATTGGACGCACTGGAACTGAGTAGACTTACAATGAAGACAGTGAAGCAAAATCTATGGTGGGCCTTTGCATACAATATCGTAAGTTGTTATCATTTTCATTTTATTGCTTTCCGGCAAAATTCTCCACTGTTTTATTGTTGCCACACTATTCCAAAAGGTTTGGAAGAAGGATTAAGTACATACTAAGTAAATTCCGCCCTTAGGCAGGACTAATTCCTTATGAACTCTCAACTGGTCATAGAAAAACATGAACTGCTGTGAGGCACGACCAGAAAATGGCACACGACAGCACGACTGTGTCTTGTTGTGGTGGGTCCGTCAGTGTGGGGCCCACCACAGTGCTATTGTGTGATGTCGTGCCTGTCGTGCGGCAATGATGTCATGCCGTATAGATGTCCTCTAGAAAAACTAGTGTAATATAAAATTAGTCAACCGTCTTGTTCCGTGACAGCAGATTCTTTTGGGTCTAACACATGCTATATAAAAAGCTTCCTGTTCTATTGCATTAGGCCCAGGATCCAGAGCCTGTGGCTTGTCTTTCAACTGCAGTTAGTCAATTTTCAGCTCATTTTTCCTTGTATTTACAGATTGGGATTCCGGTGGCAGCCGGAGTTTTACTACCCATAACCGGGACCATGCTCTCACCTTCCATAGCCGGTGCCTTAATGGGTTTGAGTTCTGTTGGTGTGATGACAAACTCATTGCTTCTACGAGTCAAGTTTGCATCATTTCAGAAAGATATGCCATCACGAACTGTTAAGTCGACCCCCGAGTCCGAGGATTTGAGGAATGAAGATGAGAGATTGAGAGAGACACAGAGAGCTAGCAGATGAGGATACTATTTTGACATTTGGTGAAGAGTTTTCCAGTGAGTGAGTTCATTTACATGACAGATTTTACACGAAACTTTGACGCAGAGAGGTGTAAGGGGTGATCATGTATAAAAGAGCATCCCAGCTCAAGAGTGCATCCATTCAGTTTCATAGCTCGTACCATCTTTCTCTGTAGTAGAAAGAAACATGGAACATATAGATAGTAGCGCATCCAAATAAACGTTGCAGACTTGTTCTTTTACATGGTACAGTCAGCTAGCTACACATTTAATATTGTTTAGGTAGATAAATGGGAGAAATACTCTTGCTCTTTGGTATTCGAGACTTTTTTACACTCCGGCTAATTTAGAGGACCTGTACTCATAGCCCAAAAGGTCATATGGGATCAAGTTATTTTGAGGGGACTTGAACTTGAAATCGCTTTAGTTAAAGTTCACCTAATTGTTACTAGACCTTGGTTTCAGCTCACTGTAGTTGCATTTGTAATTTGTAGCTCCTGTTTTTCATGGTATACATCTGCACATAAACAACCGTTTATTAGAATTAAATACTCTGAAACACCAATAGATTGTACAAATATATGGCTACAACTAAACTGTTTTTTTTTATAGGAAATCACAAATTTATGTCTACCCGTTTTAATCAGTCGTATAAAGTTCTCCTAATCCATGAGCCCCTCTAAGACATGCTTACAAAAGAATGCATAACTATCAAATTTAGGCTTAGTAAAATCATAGGAGATCCAACCACACATTACAAAGTTTTGAAGTGAGAAGAGATAGGAAGGGATAGAAGCACCCAGCATAATAAATCCATACAATCCAGGCAATACACGATATACAATATATATTATATGCAAAAAGTATCTAGATGCAAGCTGACAGTTTCTCCAAGCACAAGAATATCAGCAATCTGCCTTTTTTTTGTAAAGCAAAATTTTCATTAATCTGTAATAAAGTTACATCATTGTCTTCACAATCCATGTGAATTCTACCTGCAAATCTTAAGTTTCCGGATTATCTAACCACTCGGCTATGCCGAATACAAACTTCTGCCTTATACCATTGCCATGTTAATACCTGGTTTTTCGATAGCAACCATGTCGGGTGCAGTTCGTTACCTTCAAAGTGTTTTTTCTTCCTGCCATTCCATTTAACCCAATTAGTTACAAACCAGATAGGTCTCCATGCTTCCGGTTGTACTCCCACCTTCTTCATCACTTCAAACTCATCTAGCGATGGTCCGCACTTTCCCTCTTCCTCCAGAGATCTTCATCCAATCCAAGACTCCATTCCATGTCTGCACCGTAATCCGGCACTCTTGAAATAAATGACAGGCCGTTTCTGCTTCAGCATCACACAAGTAGCAGTTAATGTTGGTCTCAGCAGCTATAATGTTGCGCCTTTGTTTGTATAGTCGGCAATCTGTCTGTCCTGCTGCAGCCTCCTCCCGAAGATGCTCACCTTTGCGGGAAGGAATTTATTTCAGCATCTTCTCAGGCGTTCAACCAGCTCCTGATCCACAACTCATTGTCTTTCTTCTTGTTGCTTGGCCACTGAAATTCGCACCTCATAGTTGCCTGATTTTGTATATACACATCTCCAATTGTCCTCCCTTGTAACCTACAATGTCACAGAGTTAATAACCGTAGTCATAGCATCCAGCTCCTGCTCCTTCCATGAGAACAGTTCTATCCTCGACCTCAACTTCCATTTCCACTCCCCGTTCTCCCATTCTCCATGATTTGCAATAGTTTTTATCTCTGTCCATATCAAGATTGTATAATCTAACGAATCTCTCCCTTAGTTTGCATCCCCCATCCAAACATCCTCCCAAAACATCGTCTTCTCAGTGTTCCCAACAGTAATATGTATCATATCCTTTATCCATTCTTGAAGTCCTATCTTCTGTACTCCATTCCACCACGAGGTGTGTTTGGGGGCCCCACGTCCCCCTCCACCCCTTCTCCTTTCTACCTCTTCCGCTCTCATCAACTCCCTCATGTTACCCACCCTTAACCCCCCATTTTGCCCATATTTGGATCTCAGAATCCTCTTCTACAACCTCTCCCTCCCACTCCAAAATCTTGCCCACCCATTTGCCAAATAAAGCACAGTTCATGTCACTCATAGGCTTGATCCCCAGTCCCCCCTATCAATGGGTCTGCATATGCGTTCCCATGATACCACGCTACTTTTTTTTCCTCTTTTCTCACTCCCCACAAAAAATTCCTAAGGATAGACTATATAGATTGTAGGATTTTCTTAGGAGTTAGGAATAGGGAGAAATAATATACTGACATAGAGGATAGCACAGATCGTATCATTACAAGCCTACCACCAATGCTGGAAAGATTGAGGAAACAGGTGGGATCGTGGAGACATCAAAATTTATCTATTCGTGGTAGGCTTGTAATGAGCAAAGTGTCTCATTCAAATCATGCTCGTTTAGACTAATTTGCACAAACATTAAAGCCTTTGAATCGCCTCTCAGGAACTCAAAGCTAACCCACTTGCTTCAAGACTCTTTAGGAGGCGATTCAAAGGCTTTAATGTTTGTGCAAATTAGTCCAAACGAGCATGATCTGAATGAACAATCCGCATATTAATTTCTGCAAGCTCTTTAGTGGAGAGGTCATGGGGTTCGCCGTCTGTAATAATCGGAACAGAACTCCTCTTTGCCAATTTCTGCTGACTGTCCGAGCTATCAAGCCATGCGTCCTGTAAAACCCACGTGATATTTATGCAGTGAACAGATGAGATATTTGAACCAAAAAAAGTACCTTGTACACAATTTCACTACCATCTCATTCTGAACATACTCAACCTTTCTCTCATCCAGATTAAAAGGTTCTAATGGAACGTCTTCATCAGCAGAAGTTTCATTGTCCTGAAAAAATTTCACTTGATGACTGATGTCATATCCATGTTCAACTAAATCAAAGAGAAATATAGATGGCTATTTTTTTTTGTGAGTGTGTGTGTGTGAATGTTAGCAAGCGAATTAGAAGATTTGAACAACAAGCATACGTTTAAACTAGTAAAACAAAGCAATAGTATGAAAACATGAAGTTGCTGTAAATTCTTTCATTGTTTATTTATACAATTAAGTATTGAAAGAGAAAACCCACATTTTGGAAGAGTCTAGCTAAAGTTAATAACACTAAAACAAAACAATAGAACACAATCATACCTTATATTGCACTTCTGCTTTTCTTGTGGCGGTCATAAGATCAACATTTTAAGAATCAATAACTTCTTCTAAATCCATTCTTAGATCTGTATTAGTATTTCGGCGAATCGCACGAAGCCTGGAAGCTACACGAGGATCCTTGCCAGGTACAACTTCAACCTGGGAATCTAACACAGAGTCTCCCTGCTTCACTTTCTTACCTTTAGGAAACCTCACTCTTTTCTCACTGTTCGACTGCAGATACAATCCAAAAAGAAACGAAGTGAAGTAATGGCAATTGTACAATCAAATAAACAAACAAAAATGTCCGAACATGATCAAAACACTCGGCAGGACCATATACTTCTCCTTTAAAAAAGAATTAAGCAACCATCCACTATAAAGCATACAGTTGTTCACTAAGTAAGGTTTCAAACTACCGAGTATCCACTAGAAACCAATACAAATCCAATATAATCAAATATTAAGTCAAATAAGTAAAATTCGTCCTAATCATTATTTAACTAATACTCAAGCAGATATCAAATTATGTGCTCGGACAGAGAAGAAACAACTTACGATGGGTGTCTCTCCGGCTCTTCGTCATCGGCAAACGGGCGCTTTTTGCCGTTACGAGAAGTCCCTTCCGCCGTTCTTAAAATGATTCCAAGAGCTGACGCCGGAGAGAGAGCAATGTAGCTGAGGCGGCCGGACGGATTTGTATATATTTCAAATTAATTGGAAAAATAAAATTTTCTCCAATTCGTGAGGTTGACCCTGACCCAACTAGACATGGACTAGTAGTAGTGAACTATTCTGGTCGGAATCTCGCCGGAAACAGCCGTTGACACTCTCTTCAAGAAGTTCTATACTACAATACACATACATAACGTGGAAATGGCGGTGGATTAGCGCCTTTTTGCCTCTCTGGTGAGCTCTTTAGGCAAGGTGTTAGATCTACAAGGATTTCTTCGTTAGACCAAAAGAGCTGTGGTTGTTGTGCAGGAATGGCCGATTAGTTACCTCCTTTGTCATTACCAGACAGTATAGTCGGCGACTCCAAGAAACTTCAATTAGCTTGTATTTTTGCTGGTGTCCCCCAAACGCGGGGTCGAAATGAGTTTCACCCGCTCGAAAATTTTTGAATCTGCCACAAAATCGCATCTAATTTTTGAAAATGTCATTCACCGATCTTCGGAAGACGGGTGAAAAGTACCGGCCTTTGGAAACCGGTATATCGAGATACCGATTTTACAAAGACCAGTTGAGATTAAGATTTTTAATCACTTTAATTAAGGAGTTACCGGTGATTGAAAGATCGGTATCTCTATCTTCTTCCGTAATTGATGAATCCTTGTTGAGAAATTGACTGCAGGGACAGGGTAAAGAGAAACAGATTCAGCAACTGGGTTATTGTGAACCCATCTGCAACTTCAACATCAGCATGATCTAATCGGTGGCTTACTTCAACATCAACAT
>JAOYMZ010031154.1:0-16625 GCA_025802335.1 Pinguicula primuliflora | reverse complement strand
GTGTACACCCACTTGCATCCAACAGCTTTCTTCCCTGGTGGTAGTACCACCAACTCCCAAGTCTTGTTCTTCTCAAGAGCTCTCAGTTCTTCAAACATGGTTGCCTTCCATTTTGGGTCCGTCTTCGCAACCTGCCACGAGTTAGGAATAGAGACCTTGTCCAATGATACAATGAATACCAAAGTGCAGGTGATAAATGAGAATATGACACATAATCGTCAATATCGTAACCATATCGATCAGGAAGAATCCCTGCATTACTGTGAGAGGATCTTCGCACTGTGACAGGAGGAAGAGGAACCATATCACCTGTGGGATCAGAAGTCGCATCCAGGATAGGCATCTCCGGAGAAGTGACAGGTGAGGGACTGACAGATAGATCTCGAATCCACTACAACTAGGTCGAGAGAAATGATCAAGATGTGTCCACAAACACTCAAGCTCGATAGCATACTCCTGCACAGTCCGATCACCCTGAACCAATGCCCGAATATCGCACTGAATCTAAAACACCCGCATATGATTTTCAACCCCACCATAGGTCTTCTTCAACTTAGCCCAGATATCCTTCACAGAGGGAATCCTATCCACGCTCGAGGTAATAGAGGGTACCATCGAGTTCAGTAACCATACAAACAATGTGGCATGAGTGGATTCATGAGAATTCCACCCATCAGTCACATAGATAACAGAATCTGTCAAGTATCCATCAAGCTTCTTTCCCAACAAGGTAGCCTCAACACGACGTGCCAAACTCAAGTAAGTAGCCTAACCATCAAGCTTCAGATCTATAGGTGAAAGATCAAGCTTACCCTGCATCTCAGAAGAACTTCCGAACCCACTAGCAATTTTTATGAGCCCAATCACCAACTTTAGAACCTCCGAATTTACCTTACTCAAAGCTTCTATTTCTTTAGACTCCATCAAACTTTAACAAATAACTCACCAATCATGCAATAATAAATGCATAAAAAATCCATATTCAAACCCCCATTGCAAAAACACAATAGCACATTTATAATATGGAAAAATAGACCACTAGGGTGACATCACAGAAAGCACCCAACTTTATCATCACCTCCACAAACCCATTTCAAATAACATAAGATGTGCTCCAAAAAGATGGTACGAGGATACAAAATTCAGTCGGAATTTTCGAACGACGACGGTCGTGGGCGAGCAGGCACCAGAATTGTGCCCCTTCGTCGGAATGTCACGGCCGCACGACCAGACGCGCAGTCGCGCGCTGTGGGGGGGACACGGATTTCCGTGCAGGTTTGACGGGCAGCACCGGAGAGCAACAGTGGGCGGCAGAAATCTGATGGCCGCAGAATTCTGGTGGTGGTGAAAAGAAGAGAAGGCTCCGATACCAAATTGGAGTAGCTTAGGACCTATGTTTGTAGTGAAATAGAAGCAGTGAATTCTGCAATTGCATTCAGAAGTTCAGGACCTTACAATTACAAAGAAATTAACTAAGGAAGAACAAAAATTCCTTTTTATAGTCGCAGCCTCAACTTCCCATATTAATGATCAACTATCCTCATTATGATTGGTTCATTGAGCCCACCGTTTGTTCCCCACGCTTGCTTGCCTTTTGATTCCCACGCCTAGTGTAGACCAAGTCTTTAATGATTCTTGTTGCTAACTACCCTTCTCTAATATACCAACACAAAGCCTGCTGACCCTCAGGATGTGGGTCAGGTAGCCCGAGACCTGAATAATGGGCCGAGACAGATCTCTTCAAAGGCACCGAGACCTGAATAATGGGCCAGGCCAAATTTTTTACAGTTTATTTACAAAAGGCAAAAAAACCCAACCATAAAAAATCAAACACGCACAATGAAAATGCAGCTTCCATCTTCTTCGACTTGTGTTCTTGATACCCGATCAACATCCCTGCAATTCCAAGGTTGAGTTCAGCAATCAGCAGTCAATTGGGTATTTAATTTTTTTTCTTCGTCTTCCATTGGTACCTGAATCATAATTGAAATTGAATTGTCTTCATCGTCTCTTCGATCTTGGCCTATAATCTGTTGAATTGGTGCTTGTTTTGCATTTCCCAGATTTCTCACATGATGGTTGCCCAAGCTTAGTTGGAGATCTGCGATGGTTTCATGACCATGGAATTTTCTTCCGGTGGTATCGACACTAGACTCAGATCATATGAAATTATGTGCTTGGCTCTTAAGCTTTATTTGGCATATGAAAAACAACAAGTTTTACGAAAAAGAGACGTGGTTTGCAACCCAGACAAAGCGTATGGAGGTAATTGCTTGCGAAGTTATCATGAGGATATGGGAATCCCAAAAGCTACTTTGAGGATCTCAATCATTACTATTTACTTGGTCGGCTACCTCGAGGATCTCAAATCTAGTTTGATGCATCCCTCTCCCATGTTGATCGTGCGGCAGGGGTAGGGTTGTGGGCAATGGACTCTACGGTCTCATTTATTTGTGCCGCCTCCTACCGATTCTCTGTCATACAAAGCCCATTTACAGCCGAGGTGTTGGCTTTGCGTGAAGCTTTATCCATTGACGCTGAGATGCAAATTAAAAATTATACTATTCATGGGGATGCTAGGAACGTCATAGTTGCAGTTTATGATGAGTTTGTTTGTCATGAATCATGTCAATTTCATTTAGACGATGTTAAGTCTCTATTAGCATCTTCGACTTAGAATTTTTTTGGTGTAGTAGGACTAGTAACTGTGTTGCTATGCACTTGCGGCTTATGCGAAGCCGTATGCTGGTGATGTATCATGGTACAATACATTCTGATCTTTCATTCTCCCGCATGTATGCTATTACTAGCCATTGAAATATTTTTCTTTCTAAAAAAAGTTTGCTTTTCATTTCAATTTGTCTTAAACCCTAGCTGCAAAGCCTTTTAACCACTTTCAGTATCCATGGGTGAGAATGTCGATCCCCTCCAATATATTTCGAATTCTTACACAACACCTTATTGTTCCCGAGCCAGGGTTACGAGCAGAGGTAGCTGTAATGGGAGCCGCTGAACCACTTGCGTCCAAAGCCCATTGATCATTCACATAATTTTTGAAGTCTGGCTGATAGTCGAATCTGATTGTTGATACCGGGAAGCACAATGAGCCCCTGAACGAACAGACTAACTTCAAGGACTATGTTAAGGGTCTATGATGTGAACAATCATGAGAAGAAGCAGATTAAGGCTTTGATTGTGGCGCTTATGGTCGATTCCCCTCTGAGGATACAAGCTAAGCTCAGTGGAGCGTCTAAGTATTATTGGTAAGCATGATTTCCCTAAAGCTTGGACCACCTTGTTGCCCGAATTGGTTGTCACTCTGGATGGGTTGAGCCAGGCTAATGCTTAGGATAGGACCAATGGGATTTTTGCAACAACTAATCCGTTGTTTAAGAAATTTAAGTACTTGTATAAGACAAATGAGTTGTTGCTCGATTTGAAGTATTGTCTCAATAACTTCGTTGGAAGTGTTCAAAAGGATTGCTGGTTTTTTTGGACCAGGCCGTAGCAGGAATAATGAATGCTAGTATTCTCACTAGCCACTGGGTATATTGAGTCGCAAAGGTTGTGTTGTAGGATTTTTTATTTCATGAACTTTTTTTGATGAGTAATTGATCTTCATGTATATAAAACGAAATTTACATCAAGTAATCCAATTAAGGATTCAAGTTTTTGCTACCAACTATTCTATATGTACTCTGACTTATAATTGAACTAAATGAAACGCAACAATAATATTATATCCTAAATAGAAGTGTAGGAGTACGAAACCAGTCACTGAGTGTGCTTGCAGGAGGTTGGAGTTTACGTGCATCAATCTAAAACCAAATGTTTGTTTTGATGATCTCCAAGATGTCAACCATACCAGTCTCATAGAATCGAACATAATTTCGCTCTTTCCAAATGTACCAAACGACAGATTGCCAAACTGTAATATCAATCTATTTCCAAATCTTACCTTTGAACTTGCTTACAAATGCTTGGAAATGTTGATAGGTTTCATCATGACTCTCCAGCTCAATATCCAACCAAGTAGCAATTTCTAGCCATATATCTGTCGCATGTGTACAAATGCAGAACAGATGGTCGATAGATTCATCACACAGGCCACACCAAACACATCGTGTAACTGCTGCATCTAGAGTTAGTCCTCGTTGCCTCAGCCAGTCCATAGTTGATACTCTTTGTTGCAGCACACGCCAAGTAAATAACTGAACATGCCTTGGTGCAAGCCGACCCCAAATTGTTGCCAAATATGTTCTGCTTGTCTGCAAAATCTGGATAGATTCCCTGCACATAATTTGATAAGCAGACAAAACAGTATACCTTCCAGAGGTTGCTCCGGTCCATTGCCAAGAATCATCTTCCGGTACTTGTAATTCATGCTGATTCACCAGTTCTTGTAGCTGCAAATATCTTTCTTCTTTCCATGATCCGAGTCTTTCTAAATTCCAGCTGCAGAACATCATCTCCTCCAATTTCTCTGATTGCCTGCTTCACGGTAATGTTTTTTGAGGAAGTTAGATGATATAGGTCGTTGTAGATAGTTGCAAGTGTGCCCTCATTCGACCACTGTGATTTCCAAAACAATGCCTCTACTCCATTCCCTAACCGGCATCTAATATTATTGTTGAACCAGGCTGCCTCTAAAATAGTATGCCAGATACCACCCCAAGTATGCGATGTGTGATCCGACAGAGTTAGTAAATACAGTTCTGCCATTATGTCTTGTGGATCGAAGTACTTCTCTCTTATGATTGTGCTCCACAAGCTGTTATCCTCATGTTTAAACCTCCAAAGCCACTTTCCCAACAGAGCAATGTTGAGTTTGTGCAGATCCTTCAATCCAAGTCCTCCCTCTTCCTTTGCCAGGCACAAGTGATTCCATTTAATCTAGTGCATCGGTCTTGCTTGGTTCCTTTTGTTCTGCCACAGAAATTTTGTCAGCATTCCTGTAATTTGTTTGATAACCTGCATAGGAGCTAGAAAGATAGACAAGTAATAAACCGTTAGACTGGTTAGTGTATATTTTAAAAGGGTAACACGACCAGCAAAGGACAAGAATTTGTTTTCCCATGAGTTCAAACGCTTGTCTATTTGATCAAGGAGTTGCTTCCACATTATCCTCTTCCTGGTTTATCTTCCCCTTGCAAACCAAGATAAATAAAAGGAAGATTTGTACTCTGGCATCTCAATGTTCCAGCATAGTTTTCTAGATTTGCAGTTGAAACATTTACCGCAAACAATTTGCTTTTTTGAAAGTTAACTGCAAGTTCGGATAACATCTCAAAAGTTTGAATGATTCCCTTCATCACTATCACGTTATCATGCTTTCCTTCAACTATGAGCAACGTATCGTCTGCATACTGCAAGTGTGAACCCATTACTCCCAATCTGTGCACCAGTTAAAAGTTCTAGCTCAACAGCTTTGTTCAACATACGGTGTAATCCCTCTACAACAATCAGGAAAAGCAGGGGTGATAAAGGATCACCCTGCCTCAATCCACGATGTAACTCCCCTGCACTTGTGTCATTCACCAGCTCTACTGCTCTAGCAGTTGAAACACATTCTATCATCCAAGCACACCATTTAGGAGAAAACCACATCTTGATGAGCATCTGCTCCATAGATGACCATTTTACTGTATCAAATGCTTTCCTGAAATTAAGTTTCAGCATCAACAATGATTTTTTATTTCTCTTATAAGAATGGATGACTTTATTGGCTACTAATACCCTGTCAAGAATCTGACGACCCCTTAAAAACCCAGATTGGTTCCAAGATATAAGAGATCCTATTACTCTACTCACCCTTGCGAAATAATCTTTGACAAAATCTTATATCCACATCCAATAATAGCTATCGGCCTATAATGTTCCAATGCAGTAGGGTTGCTACATTTTGGAGCTAAAGTGATCCATGAAGATGTTATTCCTTTAGCCAACTTCCCACATCCGTGAAATTCTCTGATGAATGCACAGAAATCGTCTCTTAATACCTCCCAATTCTGCTGAATAAAGAAGAAGTTGCAACCATCTGGACCCAGACTTTTATGCGGGTGACAGCTCCATACAGCTTGACTGATCTCCTCATCAGTGAATTCTGCAGTAAGTGATTCATTTTCACTTTCACTTACCCAGTTTTCAACTGGAAGATCTAACCTTATGTCCATGCTGCTTTGCTCTTCATAAATCGGCCAAAAGTGTGATGTTATAGCCTCTTTCACTCCCTGTACATCGTCTGTCCATGTTCCATTTACTAGCAAGTCCCTAATAGTATTCCTGTTATGAGAACTGGTCAGCTTTGTATGAAAAAACTTATAGTTTCCATCGCCCTCTTTGATCCATGTAACCCGAGATTTCTGAACTGTTATTTTCTCTTTATTTAACAGCACTTTCTGCAATTCCAGAAATGCTTCTCTCCTTTCTGTTTGATCGTTTAACTGTAGAATACCTAGTTCTGCTTTCATATCCAACGCGGTCATAGTTAGCTTCAGCTGCTCTATCTTTCTGTCCACATTTCCGAACTCTTGTTTATTCCAGAAGTTAAGCAATGCTCTTAACTGACGCAATTTTTGATGTAAGATAAATCCTTTCGAGCCAGTAGCCTCCAGTGCACTCCATTCTACTCGCACAACAACCTTAAAGTCTTCATGAGTGTTCCAGCAATCTAAAGTACGGGTTGCTCTTGGTCCTCGGTCCAAGTCTTCAGTCTTAAGGATTAGAGGGCAGTGGTCAGAAAGAGATCTCTCCACCGCGTGCTGGTATAAATTTGACCATTGATTATACCAAGTTTCATTCAATAAGAAGCAGTCAATTCGACTACAAGATATTCCACGCCCATTGTAGCAGGTAAAACTCCTTTGTTGCAACGGAAGATCAATCATCTTTGAGTCGAGAATGAAAGCATTTAGATCAATCATTTCCCCGATAGCTGGTGCTGATATACTAATATGCTCCTCAATATTCCTCACAACATTGAAGTCTCCTGCAAGACACCAGCATTCCTGTGGATTCCTTTGCATTTCTGCAATTACTCTGCCCCACAGATTCCTTTTTTCTACCACAGACGTCGGAGCATAAAGATTGATCACATTGATCTTAATTTGTTCACTTCCCACGACCTAGACACTCTGATAAATCCAGTTTCTGAGTTTGTTCATTTTAGAGTAAAATGTGTTCGCTTCCAGAGATAGATGAGACCACCTGCACTACCAGTTGAATTTTGATGATAAAATTCAAAAGTATCATCAGGACAAATATGCTTACACTTCCTCAGATTGAACTCGATTTTAGACTCTTGGATACATACCATTTCTGCTTCAAGTGTACGAATTAGCCTTCTCAAATTTGTTTTCCTTATAAACGTATCCAGGCCTGGAGTATTATATGAGACAATTTTCATTGATCTAGCAACGATGTCGCAGTATCTGTTTCATTTGTTTGAGTCCTCATGTTTTTTGCAACTTTGTCCATTTCAGAAAAAATCTTCTCCATTTCTACATCTGTTTTTGACAAAGATACCCACCGTTGTTGTGCTAATTTCCAGAGCTGGCTGGGTTCTGATTCTTCAATCCGCAAATCAAGTGTTTCCTCATTCCTCGAATAGATTCTGGATTCCTCATTGCTGGAAGACATACTGGTTCTTCACTGTGAGTTCAAGAGCTCTGCACTTAATGGAGTTGTTAATGGTTCTTCATCCTCAGGAAATGCCAGTTGAATACGCTTAGTCTGTAAAAACAATTTTTGTGCTGATCTGAGAACAGGATAAGTATCCCCACAAATTGTTTTATTCAGCGTAGTCAGAGTTAGGTCCAATATTTGCTATAGACCAAAAGGATCCGAATCCAATTCATCTGAAAGCCGTTGTGGTGTAGTAATAGGTGTACTAAGAGCAATACACTGTTCCTCCTGTACCATGTCTCCCTGCAATATTTCTCCACTACTATTTTGTTGCTGCACCACTGCTTTCTCCTTAGATTTGCTCAAGCGAGGAGGGATATGCTGATACTTTGTACCTGGTCTAAATCCCATGAGTGGATATTGCAAGAATCTTGCTTGAGGATGCTATAAAGCCAGAAGTTCAGTGAAGCTTTCTTTCCGTATCTTTGTTTCATTCACCGCTGGACTAGGCATAATAGTACCCACTGTCACCACATCTGATATAACTGGTATTGCCTGGTCCGTTTCCTGGGTTGTTGCATTTTTATCTGAATCACAATCAGGATGTTCTTCCTCATCCACCAAGTTCACACTTGCCTCCCCAGCATTTTCTTTCTCAGTCCCCAAGTTCACCCGTGTCGCCCCAGTTTCTTTTACAAGTAGTTTTGGTCATTCCTCCTCTTGTGCCGCATGCGATATAGTGTTGAGTATAGCTGGTATTCTTCTGTCGTTAACCACACGCCATTGTCCCTTCTGACGCTTCGAATTTTTTCTTGTCGCTGGTATCTCCTCTTCAATCCATATGTCAAAGTTATCGTCTCAAATTTTCAGGCGCAGTTTTTGGTTAATGAAGTTATTACAGTGAGTTGGCACCTGAATTCGTGCAAATAACAACTCCTTTTTTCGGGACATCTTAGTATCAATTTGTATAACCTCTCCAAATTTTGCAACAAATTCCTTGAAGAATGAATCACTCCAACATTGGAGAGGTGTTCCAGAGATACAAAACCAAGCAGGTTTGACCAGCTTACCATTAACCATTTTCCAACGTATGAGGTTACATATACTGAGCAGTTCTTGCATTTTAACATCATCCAATAACCTCAGTCTCATCTCTTCTGCTTTCATTTGCAATAAGACCTCCCCACCCTTATGACGTAATACTGTGCAATCTAGATACTATATGGAGTTGCCTGGGTTTTTTGAGAATCACATGAGTGAATGGATGATTGAATTCAAGAAATACTTGACTATGAGATATGCTGCTTTTGAAGATAGTGGGATGGAAGGGCTAGTTGTGATCGACGAGTTGTGAGCTGCTATTTGTGATAGCATCAACCTGTACATGGAAAAAGAGGAGATATTCCAGAAATACTTGAGTGAGTTTGTTGATGCAGTTTTGGGTCTTTGGTAGTGACTTCAACTTCGTCTAGTCAGGAAAGGCTGACTTTGACTGCTATAAAGTTTTAAACTACAATAAACTCGAGCGTACAACATACTTTGTTTGCTAGAGATTATGTTTTGCAGCAGATCTGTGAGTGGATTGTGATTCCAAATGTGATGCTAAGGGATGAGGACGAGGAACTCTTTGATATGAATTATATAGAGTTCATAAGGAGATACATGGAAGGCAGTGGTGTTGATACTAGGAGAAGGATTGATTGTGAGCTTCTCAAGGGGGTTGCCGTGAATTATAAAGAGAATATCACCCAGAGAGTTGTTGCTCAATTTCAGAGGCTTTTAGCCACTTTTGCTACAAATCCTATCCCAAACTGGAATCATAAAGACTGTGCATTCTATTTAGTTGTTTCCATTGCAACGAAGAAAGGTGGCGGCCGTTCTGTTTTCCCCGATATTGTTGATATTGAGAGTTTTTTTGTGTTGTGCCGGAGCTACAAAGCCATGATGTCGATGAATATCCAATCTTAAAAGTTAACGCTCTGAAGTTCTTCACTTTGTTTAAGAATTGGATCTCAAAACCAATTGCAATTGCTTTACTTCTTGCTTCCTTGGTTCAGATTCGAATGTTGTCTATTTTTATGCAGCCAATTGTATCGAAAACCTTCTCAAGATACTCTGGTGCTGATATAAGCCCATTTCTGCTGCAGCTGATGACAAATCTATTTATAATGCCTTGCAAATGCCAGAAGGAGGAAAACCAGTATGTGATGAAGTGCATCATGCGAGTTCTTGGAATTACTAATCATGCGAGTTCTTGCAAGATTACGCTCCAATGTAGAGTAGTGTGGACTTGTCGAGAAACATGGTCAAAATATTGATACCTTTTCTGATTCACTCCATATCCAATAAAGACACATTTCACAACACATGCATCAAGCTTAGTTCGATGAGTTTTTGAAATATGAAGAAATACTGAACACCGAAATACTCGAGGAAATAAGGTATGGTATGACGGCACTGTAATATAGGATGAGAGAACTTGTGGTGTCTGATGTTTTAAGACTTTAGCTGGGAGACGATTTACCTAATAAGTGGCAGTGACAACAGATTCATGCCAAAAATTAGTAGGAACATGCGACTCAAGCATAATTGCTCTAGTAATCTCCAACAAAATTCGATTTTTTCTCTCAGCCACCTCATTCTGCTCTGGGATATAGGGACATGTGGTTTGGTGAATAAGACCTTTTTCAGAAAAGAATTGAGACATAGAAACATTGACAAACTTACCCCCATTGTCATAACAAAAAAAAATCATGTCAACCCCAAATTGAATGTGAATCATATGAACAAAGTGAAGAAATTTCTCAAAGGCATCTGATTTATTTTTCAAAAAATAAACTCAACACATTCTGGTGCAAACATCAACAAATAACAGGAAATATTGAAAATTTCCTCCTCTAACTAGGGAAGGCCCCTACACATCAGAATGAAAAAGGTCAAAAGGAATTTCCGAACGACACAAACTAAGAGGAAAAGAAGAGCCTTAGCACAAGAGCAAGAATCACAACTAATAGGAAAACATGAAAGTTTAGGGATTAGTGTTCGGAGATACCCATCAAAAGGATGACCAAGTCTGCAGTGCCATAACCTTCCCATGTCATCTGTAGTCTGAACAGTAAGTGTACGGCTTGGAGATGCAACTTCATCAACATAGTACAGTCCCTCGCTTTCAGTGCCACACCCAATGATTTTCTTCGCCCGAATATCTTGCAGAACACAAAATGATGGGTTCATTAGCACAGTACAGTTTAATTCTTTTGTAACATGACTGATAGACAACAATTTATGTGAGAGAGCTAGCATGAGAAAACAATTAGACAGCTTTAAAGATTGGGTTATCTCAATCGATCCCTCTCCCTTGACTAGAAGTGTCTCTCCATTTGCCGTTTGAATCAGCTGCTTCAGAGGCATCTGACTAGCCACAAAAATGTACAACATCATAGGTAACGATATCTATATCACTGCAATCAAATATCTACTCGTTCTTTTTCACCATATCCTTCGAACATGAATTAACTTTGGCCACACCTTCAAAACATCCAACAGGCAAAAATTTGGCTCCATCAATCTTAGGGGGCAGAAGGGTAATTTTCTTGTCCCAATATTTGGTGAGACCGCTTCAACTCCCGCCGCTCGTTGGCCTGGACAATCCCTCTTATTTCGCCACATTGAGAAGTCTTCCTCAAAAACTTGTTGCCTTTGCATCGAAAATCTAGTGACCTGGCCGTCGGGCTTTCGCCTCCCGATGCCAGTCGACGCACACCCCTGCCTGTTTTGCTCGATACTGTAAGGTAATCCCTTGTCGAGCGCCGCCATCCCACGATTTTGAACTGTGGCGCTAAGGTTCTGTCGGGGAGCCGGTCGCGCTGGATAATCGCTGATTCGGTAACAGGTCCGGCTCAGGTGACCTTCAACTCCACAATGGCTGCACATTTCCCCCCATCATGATGAGGTCGGTGAGAAATTCATTGTTTCTGACTCGCCGGAATTGTTGGATCTGTGGGTCCCACTGTCATTTATCCTATTTATTATTGAAATTGATCCCAAAAAATGAAAAAAAAAAAAAAAACAGTAAATCAACTACAATTTCAACTCTTAAGGAAGACCAGACCAGCTCTTCGGAATTGTATTTCTACTGGGACTCTTTCCAATACCCATTGATTTCTAGGCTATAAATAAGCCACCCCATGACCCCAACCGTAAGTTTTCTTCTACTTCACGTGATCGCGAGTATTCTGATATTCTCATGGAAAGAAGAAACGAGGAGGTGGCTGTTGTGCGCGATCCTGACACCGTTAATATTTCACATGACCCCAATATTCCTTGGTCTCGTCGTCGCCGCCGTCGTGCATATCGTCGTGTAGGTGAATTCCTGCTGTTTGCTCAACTTGTTGACAAGATTCAATCCCCATTACCCGGGAACTCCATCTGAACGACTAGTGTAGAGTCAAGACAGAGAGATTGGGGCCCAGTGGTTGTAAGCATTTCATATATTTTTTTCATAAAGAACAGAGTTCCATCATAAGAAATTGCTTTCGATTCTTTCGATATAGATGGCACACACAGTTTTTTTCTCCCCCAAATCGTATCGTGCTGAATAGTATCGAATTCTAATCTGGATGGTTGGATCAAAATTCAACGATTCAGATCAAATAATTCATTTAACATCCACTTAAAAACACTCTTAATCTAAATCGTTGAATTTTGATCAAACGATCCAGATTAAAATTCGACATCATTTGGCACTATAACATCCGGTACCAGACAACTCAAACACCAACCTCCTGGTAAAATCAAACGCCATCATTGTCCGAATTCAGCTCGACATACCAACAGGCAAAAGGGGTGGCGTGGGGGTGAAGCAAAAGTTTTGCTGATGCACATCGTCTCCCAGCACATATTTACACCAAAAATTGCAGAACCTTGCAATACTTTTCGCCAAAACAACTTGACTGATTGATCTTCGGTCATGCATCAGTCCAAACACAAATACTGCTGCTCCTACCAGTACTTCATCATTCGAGCACTATTCAACAGGATACCCATGACCGAATAATTGTATCTCCACAACATAATATGTATGTGTCCTGCTGGGCTTGGGTTACCCTATCTATCCTCTATAAATATTCTTTGGATGAAATCCCGGAACCTTTTTGAATAATGTTTTGGGTCGACCGCTGATATTGAAGTAGAGTCAATCTGTAAGGACTTGTACGCATGCTCCAGCCTCTTGCTGATATCATAGTCCTGTAGAATGTCAATGATCCCAAAGTAGAGAATGGTTTCATAGATTTCACCACGACTGTATTGATCAATATCACTCATATGACACACACGTTCAGCTTGTGCTGGCATGTTGGCGCCTAACCTTACAGATGGTTTCCTGAAGCCAAAACAAGCGGAACAATAACTTAAACGAAGGGATGCAGTGTCGACGAGGGGTTGGCCTAGTGGCCGGTCACGAGTTCAAATCTCCTCAACGACATTATCTATAAAAAAAAACGAAGGGATGCAGCAAGGCAAAATAGGAAATAACAGGTCTTAAGAAACTTGAACAGTACCGGCCAGCCATGTTCTGCTGTTCGGCTTCAATAAAAGGGCAGCCACGCATGAGCTTCCGACGTCGGAATGAGTTGCTAGTCCCTGAGGAGCAAAGAAAAAAATCTTCAACAGGAGGAGAAAAGAAAAAATCTTCAAGTGTTATAAGCCAATATCTTGCATAAAATATCCTTGAAGATTATCTGCCCTCAAAAGAAAAGGAGACAAACCCATATCATCTCCTGTGCTATCATTGCGAAAATGGAGACCAACCAAGAGACTGTAATCCATAATTCCCTCACCCTCCAAGAATTCACAGTCACGATCAATTTGTCTAGATACATATAAATATTAAATAATGAGGTAAATGAGGACTGCCATAACCATAATAAATCATAAGCGGAACAGGAGTAAGGGTACTGACCTGCTCAGTTTCTGGTGCCAACTGGTTTGTAGTCTGAAAATGAAGTTGAGGTCAAGATCTTTGAGGGTTGTGGTTTCATCAATCTGTTCGACGGGTTTATCCGTTGAACGGCCATACGATGATCCTTTCAAATCGAACCTTCGATCAATTCTAAACTCTGAGCAAAACATATTTCCCATCACAATGAACCGGGTCTGATTTGGAAAGGAAGGTTGCCGTGAATTATTCATTTAGTAGTCATAAAAGAATAACCAGATATTAGTGGTTATATATAATGATAACAATACCTTGTACCCCCCTACTGGTTTGATACAATGGACACCATAGAATTTCGTAAGTATGGAGCTTCCATAGCGACACATATGTTGATAATAACTCGGAAGCATTCTAGTAAGAACCTAAAAACAAATAACCAGTACTCAGTTTGCCACATTGATCAACTCGAAAATGGCAAAATCAAAAGATAAAAAAGTTGCAAAATATTTTATATATAATTGCAATTTGCAACAAGCACAATAGACTACAATAAGTGCTGAGCCTGTGATTTACACTCTGAAGAGTATCTTCTTCTCAAGATGACGAAGTCGAAGGAGAGGAACTACAAACCTTCACTTCTGATTTTTTTACTGTCTTGATCATGAACCGGTCATCCTGTGTCAAGTAAAAGGAACTTCCACTCTTCCCCGGAGATGAAAGTTCTCTCAGGGCATCGCTCCCGCAGATAGCTAACATGTAATCTGCAGAATCTACTTGAAATAGCTCTCTTAAATGTCTGTATGCACAACAAAGAACCACACTCATTAAATACGGAATGGTGAATGCTTCAAGAACTAATTTCTTAAAAAAAGGATGCCATATCATCTCAGAATTGACTCTAAAACTTACTGAAGTGCCAAATTGAATATGAATAATACCTAAACACCATGGGACAATAGTCTTTCCACCGGAATTCAATGGATGGGTGAGGTGGAGTAGTTTTTGACCCCTCGGGAGGAAATCTAGTCCAAAACTTCTCCTTTGGATCAAAATCACTCAACTTCAGATCACGTGTTATTGAAGTATGCTTTCCAACAGAATGCCTAGTAGACAACATATACTCATTTAGTAAGAACAAACCACAAGAAGAGAGGCCCTTAAATAATAAGAACAAGAATCATCAGATCTATTCTTACCTAATGCCCAATTGGAGGTTAAGCATAAGATCATAGTTCTTGTGCCCTTTGGATATAGTCTGCCCTGGCTTCTTAGCTTCCTCACCGATAAAGAAAGGATTCTTCAGAAATCGCCTTATCCCATCTCGGTTAAGCAAAAAACCATTTCCATACAGCATGGACGCTCCCATATTATCAATGAAATCACAAGTTATATCACCAGCTTCATCATCAGCTTCCCAGATGCAAATTCTAGGAAAAGCTTTCTCTGTCGTCCAATCATCAGAGGACGACCTCTTTTCCCCTTCATCACCCCCAATCACCAACTCCAAACTATCCTCCCCCACCACCATCAGAGGAGCAGATAGCTTTTGACAAAATCCCTCCATCAAATCTTCCTCATTACCATTTTCGAAATTGTGAGGAGCATACAACGTTTCATTCAATATCTGGGTCCTATTACCATGTTTACTCTGATCATCTGACCAAGTGAAAACTCCATGTCCTTTCGGGGCGCCATTCTCCCAATCCCCATCATATCTATTTCCATTATCAAAAACCAATACACCCTTACCATGAATCACTCCATTCTTCCACTCCCCTATGTACTCATTCCCATTCCTCCATAGATACCTCCCATGCCCATCCTGCAGATTTCTCTTCCAGTGCCCTTCATAATAATCTCCATTACAATAATGCTTAACACCATAACCATGCTTCCGATCTCCAGACCAGCAACCTTTATAAATATCTCCCACCGGCCCGATGAAAGTACCATTACCTTCCATCCGGCCCGACCTAAATTCCCCCTCAAACGTCGCCCCGGATGGCCAAGAGAACTTACCTTTTCCACTAGCTTTCCCCTTCTTCCATTCACCTTCATAGATACACCCATCCTGCCACAAATATTTCCCCAACCCATGTGGCATATTGTTGGAGAAATATCCCATATAAAAATCCCCATTTGGAAGATGCTTCTCGACAACATTCGGTCCACCACTTTCATGAACCGGAGTCGGCGTCACTCTACGGCAAGAGGCTTGAGATTTTCCCCACGGAACGATGATAACCGACCTCGGCGTAGTAGCAGTGGTAGTATTCTCCATCAATATCTCCCTTTCCTTTTCAAAATTCTCTACATTCACATGCCCATTTCTTACAAACTGTAAGCATAACTCCGTCTTCGGCATTTTCCCCTATAACCACTGAACAAGAAAATGCACAAGGGTTTTCACTCAAAACACGTGAAAAACTTGCAGCTTCGTCTTACTCGTGCAGAATTCAGATATCCCCATGAAAATCAATTCGATTCCAACAGCTGTTGAAATCAAACTCCGGCAGCATTTTCACCGGGCGATTTTTCTCGCCTCTTCCCGATAACACAACGGTCCAACTCAATGATTTTCAAACAGTGGCTTGCGAATGGAGTCTTCGGAAGAGGGAAGAAAGCAATGGAGAAAAAGGTACATAAGAAAGGCAATACACATTAAACAGCAAAAAGGTCCATTGCATTGTATTATATCTTGATTAATTCCGAGCTCCCATCCCATGGTTGGTGAAGGTTCGATTATGGGAATTAAACATTCCATTGAATAGCTTAGCTAGGAAAGTGCCACGTGTTATCGATCTAAATGTCAAACCTATGAATAATGAAGGATATTAATTAATTAATTAATTTTTAATAACACACCCAATCAAGGCCATTTTCTTAGGTTAGTAATAATAAAGTATTTTATTGATGTTATAATTCACACCTCCATGTCCATGTTCATGAATCTATATCAATTCTGTTATCTAACTTTCATACAATGTATAAGCTCCATACAATAATCACCTAACCCAAATATAGATTCATGTTTTTTTTTTGTTTTTTTTTTTTTGGGTGGGGG
>JAOYMZ010031143.1:0-16629 GCA_025802335.1 Pinguicula primuliflora | reverse complement strand
ATGTTTTGAGCTTAAATCTTGGTGTTTAGGGAATGAAATGGACTAAAATGTAGCATGAAATAAGCCCTAATTAGGTGATTATCACCCAGATACCTTAGTCGGGCCCTAAACCATAGCGATTTTGTTTTCCAATGCATTTTCCTAGAAAGTGTCAGCATTGAACAGCACGTTTTTCATACACTGCGCGTGTAGTCATTTCAGAATCCGCGCATGTTGCATCTTTTCAATAACCCATTGCGTTTTTTCATATTTTATTGTGATGTTGAATAGCAGTCGCAACGAAGCAATTAATGTAAATTACTTGTTCTATAAATACAAGAAACCTACTCCTCATTTGCAACGTGGTTGCCGACGACGCTTCCTTCTCTGATTCAGTCCCCGTCAGAATGAGGCATGCCATATTATTATATGCAGTTATTTTTATCCCGGAGTACAAACTAGCAGCTTTCTACCAATTACACTCCCCACTGTGTTTGCCAGTGGAGTGGTGTTGGTGTGTCTTCCGGGATAAAATGAGTTGTCCCTAATGGGGCTGCTCTTCTGATCTTATCCGCTGAAGCTTCTGATTGTTATCAGTTATCACATCATCGTGACTATCGGGAATAACCTCGATATCAGTTTGCTTCATCTACGTGGTCTGCCATTGGAAGGAAAAAGACATGAGCAAAATCTTCATGTTCTTGGTCCAAATCTTAATCGGGCAACCCAACATTGGAAGGAAAAGGACATGAGCATGAATCTTCATTTTCAGCTTCTTTGACTACGATAATTTGTAACCGGCCGACTTTATTTTTATATGATTGAAATGAAAGGAATTGATATGAGTATTAATTAAATTGATTTGTATTTTCCGTATAAGATGTCAGTTCAATTCAAATTCGTGCAAAGGATCTCGAGTCTAGCACCACAATTCTCGCTCACACACATCTCGTATAGTGCATTCGTTCCTATCATCGCTGCGGTGTATCGCCCGATCATACGTGCTTTACACGTATGAGAGTTTCGTAATGGTGCGATGCAGTGTGTATAGGGAGCGGTGTGCTGTATCGCACGACCATACATTTTTTACACATATAAGTGTTACGGGGCTGCAATAACAGAGTCTTTTCAAATTAAATAACTCTCTTACTCTCCAAAATGTCTTTTCGCCTTCCGGCCTGCTCCTATATGTTTCTTTTCAACTTCATATGCGCCCCTTGCTGGTATCAATCGATACAAGCGCGATCATACATATTTTTCAAATTTCATTACTCTTTTCCCTATGTGTCTTCGTATTCATAAGCATCATTTGCTGCAAAACTTCATAAAATACATAATCACGATGTCTGGCTCGCACCAAAATTCATCTTCATTCGATATGGACGACGAACCATAGGTAAACAATCTCCTTGCACCACCAGTGGATAAGAACGAACCTCAGATGAGTCTTTAATCTATTAAATACATGGGAAAGTATTCCTATAGACAAACGAGCGGTGAAATCGTTATTTATATTTGTTGGTATTTATTTTAGGCATCTGAAATTGATTCCGAGGCGACAGAGGTGGGTAGCCTGATGAAGGAGTAGTCCAACTACTCAAGTGATGTTGGTGATCCTGATAAAGAACTTGAAGACGCTGAAGATTCTGAGGATGAGGAGGAATAAGAGGAGAAGGACGAAGAGGATGAGGAGGAATAAGAGGAGGAAGAAGAGGGGAAGGAGGAAGATTGTAAGGTATGTAAAATTTTAAGTTTGATTTACGTCTTAATAAATAAGCTTAAACTTAATCATGATCAATTAATTACAACAACCGATCGAAACTAGGCCAAAGAATATAGAATGGCCAAGACATGCGGGAGAAAATATGCCCAAATCAAGAAGATGGGCTTGACTCATTAAACTGACCCATTTCTTTTCCCAATCTCCCTAACTCTCTCTCCTTACCAAAAGTTTGAAACTTCTGTTTTGGGTAAGCCGATTTGGAACCCTAGATCACGACAACCATAGAGTGAGGAAGAGGAGGTCGCGCAAGGGAGATTGACGAAAAAATGGGCAAAAGATGTATACCATTTCAAAAGGTAGGTGATCGACTATGGTGGTGGGAGAACTGAGGCGAGGTCTAGCCGCTGTTGGTTTTGCTCACTGCACAAGTTTTAGTGCAGAGAGACTAGTAGTCGGAGGGAGGCTATCGCTCGGGATGTGAAAAATTCTGAAGAGTCTTACAATTTGGAATTCAAATCTTAAGATTTATAATTCAAATGTTCAAATAGTCAATATTAACCTTGTCTCAAGATAGTATACACCCCACAAGTATATCAAAACAATTTTGATATCAAATTTAAGCTTAGACTGGGTGATAATTATGGTGTTACCCTTAAAAAAACAGGATAACCATGAAAATACAAAATATAAATGCATCTAAAAAATAATAATAATACAAATTAACTATTCAAATAGGGACTTTACAACTTGAACACTCTAATAGTTGCCCAAATGATAGATCTTTGACACGCAGCACGCCCCTCTCCTCCACCATTGAAGATTGCAGGTGTTCAAGGGTTAAAAATAAACTCAACAACCCTATTTGGTGTGCGCGCGCCTTGCTGTTTATGGTTCCATAGAATACAATCTGATGGTAAAGAAAATCTTAAAACCCTAAACCCTAAACCCTAAACTGAGAACGAACTAAGACCACGTCGAGAATCCCTATCGATTTACCAGGAAGAGGAAGGGGAAAGTGAACTTAAAAGCTTGTTTATGCGCATGGACAAAGCCGCCTGGTATGCATGTGCCAGCCATCACAAGAAAGCGAAGATTGTGATGTCGTATACAAACAAGCTCCAGGTCTCTGAAAGTTCAAGGGAAACAAGGAAAAAATTATTAGATTGCACCAGTACTGTGGAAGTTCTAAAGCAGGCTGATATGCTTCTAATTTGAGTCCATCCTTCAGTAGGAAAATATTTGGTAACAATCCCAGAATTTTGCAATTTACTATGTTAAACCAGAAAAATATTCCAATCTCGAATGCTATGTCCCGATCCGTCCCAAGTTATAATTGCGACCGTCCGATGTTGATCTAATGATCACAATTATAAGTGACTTAAATGATGATGGCATAGGCTCAAAATCTAACGGTTACGATTATAACTCGGCACGTATGGGGACATATCATCATGCACCAGAAAATTTGTCCGTTCATTGTTTTTTATGGTCCCATTAATGAGTATTGAAGAATTATACTAACCCAACCCAAAATCAAATATGGATTGTACCAGATGTTTTGGGGCATCCTCAACAACTTCAGCGGGTTGGTCGGCTCCAACACTCGACAAACAAGTACCTTTGCAGCTCATATATTTCTGGACGCTATTTGTTTCAGAAAGTAATATCAGCATACAGTGTGAGTGATATAGACCAATGTTGCAGAGCATGTAAATAAGTCATTAAGATATTCTAGATGAACTATGTACGCTGCGTAGTATAATCCTGTATGGTTAGCATTATTGCTAACAAATAAAATATTCCGACTCTGCTCCGCTGTCCTCTATGGACACAGGATCTTTCCATAGATACCATATTCATCTTCATCCCCATTTTAAGCTTAGAGAATGAATGTTGCATCTCTATTTATGTTCCATGCACGTTCAAATATAGTGAGATTTAGGCTTGTAGTCCAAGAGACAAATTAGGAAGAGATAAAACTATATAATTCCTTTCTTTAAAAGGTTTTCCCTAACCAAAAGAGAACCATATCAATAAAATCCCAAGTTCTGCGTAGAAGGAAAAAAAAGTGTATTCAAAATTGATATCGAGATCATTCCGTAAATATGAACGCCACCAAACAAACAAACGGGGTAATGAAAGAGATGCTAATAGGAAAAACACAAAGCGTTCACATGATGAATACATAATTTAAGTATAGAAACGGCTAAATAATGCATCAAGATAAGCTTAGATTTCATGAAATAGAACATTTATAAAATTACGCTTACACTTCACACTGATTAAGCAAAGCAAGTTTGTTGGGCACGCAAGATTGTCCTTTAGACTTGCATAAAGCATCACAAGATTCACCTTGTCTGTGCGGCATGAAGTAAAGTCAGGGATAAGGATATTTTACAGGTTAACTTCAAATAGTCAAGTAGGCTCTAATTTTCACTTACCTACCAACAAAAATATTGATTCCGGCCAATCTCGCTTCGATTGGCGAGCTAGAAGTCCCTGTTAGTGAAAAAGGAAGCATAGTCTTGGTCTGTGAGAACCATAAGCATAAAACTTTAAACCATCTTATTCAATTTATATTTCATTGATCATCCAACCAGTCTGTGCCGATAAAACTATGGATAAGTTATTCGATTTGTTTCCTAGAACGCTAACCTTTAACTGTTTAATCAACGCAATTTTCCTGTGTCTGACAACCAGTTTTGCCCGCACCAACGTAAATCTAGTTGTACATACAATTCATTACATATTTGTTTGCTTGTTTTAATTTAATCCGTATACCTCATCTTTTGCGTGCAATCGTAAACCTATATTGACCAAACAATATTTCACGGTTACAGTAACATTTCAACCTAAAAGGTCATCCCCAGTAATAATGCAACTAGGAATCTATACAAACAAGATTAGAAGCACTCAAAGATCAGAAAAGAAAAGTGAGTTTTAATATGAAAGATAATCGAAACATGGAAAAAAAAATTAACCCTGCAGTGTTGTGCTTAACTACACTTAGTAAATCAAACCGAAAAAGGCTGGACGCCACGTCCACTCTAACAATAGAAATCAAACAGCCTAAACCAAGATAACAATGGGAATGAACGTCAACGTCAACCCTTCCAGTTGCCCTAAGAAAATATAATAAGCATACTGACCTGAAGAATTGGAAGGGATGGAGAAACAATGATGATATTGACTCAGATAAGCATTTTCATGGACCTGAAAGATCACGTATAGATTGAGATGTACTCGCCACAGCCATATATATTCCAAGAATTCATGAGAAGACTATAAAGCTAAAAAAAGGAGTACCAAACATACCTAGTGAGTCAAATCCTTCTGCATTTTATATGAATCTAAGTAGAGCTAAAAGGCAAAAATAAACAAACTGAAACTCCAATAATTTTAAGATTGCCCAGTCTCATCAGTGACCAAAAAGAAGTATATTGCAGTCGTTTCAGTTTCAGTAAATAATTTCTAACATTGGACAGATTTTTTTGCCTCAAGGACTATTTTCTCGTAACAATATAACGGGAATATAACTCAAACATTACTCCGTGGACACTAGATGTGCCTTAAAATTATTTGACAAGTTCAGTATATAGAGTCTGTTTAATTACAGTCTTTTAACTTTTTGCATGAAATTCTTCATCACGGTGAAATAATGTAACATTACCACACTCTCAGAACTGTGAAGGCACCTTCCAGCACAAAAATCAAAAAAGTTTTTGTATGTTCCTGTCAACCAAAGAGCAAATTAAAACCGTAGAAGAAATTATGTATAGGATATGAGAATACCCATTGTACACACATGAAGAAGAAAGTGATTATTAATTTATGTATATCCAGCATTTAGAGAAGTGACTCGTAACATTTTCCATCCCACCTACATGAAAGGGTGGCACGTAGCTGCTTTTGGTCTATAGATTCAAGCTAGAATTAGTGATACAAGATCCATGTCTAAAGTTAATAATTAAGAATTAGTCTCTTTAGTGGAATTCTGCTGTATAGGTTCTAGCTAGAAGAAAAAATAAAAGAACAAATAATAACAAGAATCATTATTCTAATACAGGATAGCAAAATTAATAATTTAGACTCATGAAGGTTAACAACTTACCAGCGGTCGCATGCTTTGCTACTTTGGCATTTACAGCAAGCTCCTTATCAGTCTGTACATCTAATCAAGATTAGGCATATCTGAAGAACTTATTACTAAATAAGAGAAAAGAGTGATGACATTACCCTAGTTGGATTCAAGCAGCATGAAACACAAAACTCATATGAGTTGCAACACAAAGAAAGAAGATTGCATCCCCTGCCCAACATCAAGTAAAGGGTAGGAGCAAAAGAATAAACTTTAATCATCAATACACAAGTGATATACTTCATATATTTTGATGCACGGGTGAAACAATATTGCAGCATCTACGTATGAACATCAATGGAAAGATAGATAACAAGAGAACAAGTTTTTGATCAGTAGACGTACTGGTGAATGATTCAAAAGAAAAAACAGATAATAGAAATGATGCCCTTGTCAGAATGTCTTTGTGGAAATAAAGATAAAAGCAGTTTTAAGTTCAGTGTAAACCCCTTTGGCCGATAAAAACGATCAAATAAGAATGGAGGCAGGGAATGGAAAATGCCTACAACGATCTAAAAGAGATGACTTACTGACAAGAATATTGTTCTCCCTTCCCTGGGCAACAACGAGACAATGGGTCTACTGAGAATCCATCACATACATAACCTAAACGAATATGACATGATCAAGAAAAGTAAATAGAGCTCAATTATCGAACCTGGGAATGGTATATTACATCTAAATAAACAATTCATAAAGTGTCTCATATTATCGGATAAGGTTCAAAGTTTTCCTGAGTAAACAATGTTTAGTTTCAGTCTAGATCTCCAATAGATTCTAAGTTTTTTAGTATGCTGGTCAAGCTAACATTATCATGAAATAATCAAAGATTTTGTTCATGAAGCTAGGACTACTAATCCAATAATTGGGCTAAGCAAATCCCTCTTATTGGAAAAAGTCATCATCTTTTTTATATATGGAATCTGCAGACATTCCTCAACAAATAAATGAACATACTTCAAAAGAAGGGATGATTCTGGACTGTGGGAAATTGCAGAAGCAACATGCTCCAGAAAAGGATTTTCAAGGGCCATACAAACTCAGGTGCTCCCACTCAATTAGTTTTTCCATTAGAATGAAACATGTCCATAAAAAATTGTTCTTCCTGTTATGTATCAAATATAGAGCATTTTTATTCATTCATCGCCATTCCATATATTGTGCACTACTACTATCCCTCTAATCTCGAAATTTTTCTTCATGTCATGTTTCAAACATAGATCATTTTTGTAACAACCAATCGTGGTTCGGTATATTAACTATAATCCCTCTAGCTCTAGTCACGAGTGTTTTTCAGTGATTAACGTCCTAGTGGAACTACTACCATTTAGCCACAAGACTTCTATGAAGCAGCATAAGTAAGCACAGGCTGAAGTACCGTTATCATCAGTGAGAAAGAACCTTCCTTGAACAGTGGTTCTACACGAATGCTTCATGAGGAGGCTCGCGTCTCTCCTACGACCAAACAAGTTGATGGTCAAGCTAATTGACGCCTAAATATACCATTATGACTAAATCAAAACAGCACATTCATTGAAAGGTGCAACTTTATAGAATATGGATGCAAAATAAATTAAAAGCACAAAAAAATGATAACATGCCCAGAACTGGAATCCGATATGGAAAAAGTTGAAATCTTGATGGAAACATTCAGACAAAATCCACAGACAGACCATGTTTAAGCCAATACGTTTAGAGGGTTTGAATAAAATTCCACGAATATTAGTAAACAGGTGCAACAATCAAAATTTGTTGGACCTGATAGCCGATACTTGATCATGCCAAAGCAGAATAACAAATGGAAGAAGTACTGAGAAATGGCTATCCAGCGTCTGAGGAAACTTGAGCATCTTGTTTTTCAGCGTTGAGAGGAAAATTTAATGGGCTCGGTTTTGTTTCACAACTCTAGGTAGCTCACGACTGGTGATGATAATTTGGACTCGGGGCGGTGGCGGACCTGCTCTGTAATGCTGCGGACCACTCGGTCATGGGATGGGTTTGACCCACCTCCTAGATCGGTTCGGGGCGAGTCAGTGGTAAGGATGGGTGACCCATTCTAGACTCTTCTCGTCCTCTTAATTAATATATATATATATATATATTTATTTTTATTTATAATTTTTTTATATTTATACATCATTTTTAAATATTTTTTTGTAATTTTAGTAAATAATAATAATAAATTTTTGGGTATATGTTGAGTTTAACCTGATCCAGATTTCACGGAAAGGGGCGGGTCGCCTCGTCTTCGGAGCGACCCGTCTTCGGGGCGGGACGGATCCAGGTCCGCCCATTAGGTCCCAAACCCGCCTTGCCTCACCCTATTGTCATCCCTTTTAATTTTCGAGCCTGTTTGCAAGTTCTACTGAAAAGTTGTTTTTGGCTTTTAAGGGAGCTTTTAAAATAAGGTACTTTTATAAGGAAGTTATAAAGTATTTGCAGTTGGGGCATTACTGTGGCAAAAGTTAAAAAAATAGTACGACAAAATGGATATAATACGGAAATTTTTTTGGGTATTTTGATACTATCGATTTGTATATAAACAAAATTATCTTAAAAGTGAATTTTTAAATATTTACAAAATTGACTCCGCCTTAAGCCTCACAGAAGCTACTCCAATGTGGATTTTGGCCTTTGGGCATTTGGGAGCTTTTCCACCGCCAAAAGCCAAAATCGCAAACAGTATAAAAGTGGTTTCTGCGATTGAAAAGCCAAAAGCTGCTTTTGAGAAGAACTTTCAAACAGGGCCGAAGGGTGAAATGAGAGGAACCGTAAATATAAAAAAAAAAATTTACTCTCCTGCTAGTGTTGAAAATAAGAACTCAAATGATTAGTTTTTGAGTTGAGTGCTCATATATGGAGATTGCATAACCCATACAGTTTTTTGGTTCCAATTACATAAAAAAGAGTCATGAATCAAATTATATATTTTAATTATGGAAATCAAAATCCGACCTCAACTAGGAACTCGTTTGAGCCACGATCGTGGATTTAGGTTTGAGTATTGTCCGGTTTGTGTTTGGGGGTCGCTTTGCATTAACGCCTCTGAATTAATCGAAGATAAGAATGTACAATGATGCCATAGATTATTAAAAAAAAAGAATTCAAAATCAAATATCAGTTACAGAATTGCCACATGATAGGTTATCATACAAAATAATTCAAAATCAAATGTCAGTTACAGAATTGCCACATGATAGGCACTGGAAAATCAATCTAATTCATGACATCTACTCACTCAAATATGATACAGCGCATGGTTCAGAGTGCAGGTAAAATGTACTTTTGGTGTGTTGGCACCACATGATTGCATGACCTAAATGAGGGCTTTTCGGTCACCCAATCAGATGTTGCACGTCAACCATAGTATATTTTTCGTACATTGAGAGACCTCATAGTTGGAAGATAAATGATAGGTGAGTAAAAAATCTTCATTAATTGTTCATTATTTTTAATTTGGTCGAGATCATGGTCGCCCTCCATCTTGTTCAAATGCCGCATAAGTACTCGCCTAACCCACTTAAATAGGTGACTAGACGACCTAGACGCTGGACAATTCCAGACCGTACACGAACCACCAACCACTTTCTTGAACACTGTTTTTGAAACATAAAATTTGAGTAGATCCGTTTTTTCGGCATGATGCCTCAACTGAGGATGGGGGTAGGGTGGAAAAGAATAAATTTGTAGGGGACCATGCCTATTCCTCCCTGAGCTTTGGCTCTCCTAATTTCTTTCAAACTAATTTCAAGAAATAATTTTCTTGTTGTAATTGGTGTCCGTCTAGTGTTATCCAATAGAATTGGATGGAAATCTTTGTTAGATATGATACGAATATCAAACCCTAATTGTCACCTAGGTTTTATAATTAATATTTTAGTTAATGTCTTGATTAATGGTGAAAGGTACCTGTTGACTCGTACCAAAAAAGATGGCGTGCAATATGTTAATTTAATGGAATGAGTCATCTGGACCTAGTATATAACAAATCGTATGATTCATTTGGTCAAATCTTATATGGGATGAGTGACTTTATAATATTGATTTTTTTTATAGGTAATATTGATTTTGTATGTTGATATAGTTAGCATAAAATTAAAATTGTAATACATGGTCCTATTATGGGCAGTTATTTTCTGGTCCCCATGCCGAACTTTAATAGCGGCCGTTGGATTAAGATCTGACGGCCGCTATTGAATGCACTTAAAAAGTGTCATGTGCTGGGTCAAAAATAAAGGTTTAGATTCATGAATGTTATATGAATTAACAAACCAAATCGCACACTCATCAAACACCTGCTTTTTTTTCGTCAAACACCTGCCATTCAATGTAATTTCAGCATCTATTGCATATCAAAGAAGGATGGAAGAACCTGCCAATGAAGGATGGAGGAGGATGCTGCCGAAACTGTAACGGGTTGAAACTGTGAATGGAGGATGTTGCTGCCGAAACTGTAACGGGTTGAAACTGTGAATGGAGGATGTTGCTGCCCAAACTGCCAAATGCAATGTCGAAACTGTGACGGGTTGAAACTGTGAAAATGTTAAAAGGAGGGTTTTCAAGAACTTGTTTGCGAGCAGACAGAGGGACACAAAATTGGAGCTGAAGGAGTTGAAGACAAACAAGTTCTTGCACAGGTTTCGGGTCGAAATCCGCCTTTTTCCAATTCTAATTCTTTCTCGTGCCTTGCGTTGATGTACTCCATTCTTGGCCGTCGGATCTAAGTCTGACGGCCAAGAAAGTCATTTGGCACTACAGTGCAAAATTCGTCACTGTCGTGGTCTGCAGGTGAAAATTCTCGCTATTATGGGATAGGTAAAATGGAGTAAGCTTACGGTGTATAACGGTAGGGATGGCAATGGGGCGGGGCGGGGCGACCCAGACTCGCCCCGTCCCATGCACACAAACTTACTTTAAAAAAGTTAATATAAAAATATTTATTAAAATAGAAAAATAAATTAAATTAGGAAAATAATATTAAAATCTTGAAAAAAAATACTTTAATAATTTTAATTTTTATTTTATTCTTTATGAACTTTATTTTTAAATTTTTTTTAGATTTATAGACTTTAAAACAGTTATAAGAAAACAATTATATAAAAAAATATAAATATATATCTCAGTAGCGGAGCAGGTCTGGAGCGGGGCACCTACCCCCTGCCCCAGACCCGCCCACCACCAGGGAGGGTCCAGGTCGACCCGTCGGGGCGGGGCAAAATTGCCAACCCTAGACTACAACGTTAAGAGGATTCAATCCATTTTAATTCGTGTTCGGTAAACAAATTACATGATGATAAACTCATGTTATGAAAGTAATCCATTTTAATCCTTTGTTCGGTATCATATTTAATTTTTTCTGGGTCGGTCAATCCTCCGACCCGATTTTAATCCTGCATTATCTAGGATTACTCTATCCCTACAAAATAACCTGATTATTTTATCCCATCTTAAAATTACTTCCTACTCTTTGTCTTTTTAACATAATTACACAATATACCATCCAACCCTATACCAACTAACGCCACTTCTTTCCTCCTCCCCGCGACTGAGTTCTCCTTTCATTACCGCGAAAAGTGTTCTTCATCATTCTTGCGAGGAATTGCAAAGCCCAATCCCAAGTTCGTGAATTGCAGGCACCCTTCGTGAATTGCAGGTTCGTGAATGATATTCATTGTTTGCTGGTCCGATTGAATCATATTAGATGTTTCGAGCAATTGCCAAGCTAGTATTGTTCTGTGTAGCTGTAGAAACCGGTGCTGTAACCGGTGAAATGTGTATAGGAAGAAAAAGCGGAAGAACAAATCTTAGATAACTGCTTCTCACCTTCAATCCGTAAAGGGAAATAATGTTTTTGTACAGTCCCTTAGAAGCGGGCTTCTCCTTAATATACAAAACATAAGACACGATTAAATATGAAAAGACCATACTGCCCCTCCAGGTGGATCAACTCTGTCGCACAGTAATAGGTTGATACAAGAGTGTTTGGTTAAGTCACAGTCTGGTTGTGGTGCTCAAGTCACAGTCTGGTTCCTCAACACGCCCCTCGCAAGCTGAACCGAGGTGAGCATCACGGAGGGCCAGCTTGGAGCGTAGATGAGCAAAGGGACCAACGGAAAGAGACTTTGTAAAAACATCAGCAACTTGAGCCGTGGAGGAAACATGAAGGGGCAAAACAAAGCCAGCCTTGTATTGATCACGAGTAACGTGACAGTCGATCTCGATATGCTTCGTGCGCTCATGAAAAACTGGATTGTTCGTGAGATGTAAGGCCGCACGATTGTCGCAGTAGAGAGGGGCAGGCAGGGAAGGCTGAATCCCAAAGTCAGCTAAAATATAGCTGATCCAAAGTAACTCGCAAACAGCGGCAGCCAAGCTGCGATACTCTGCTTCAGTAGAGGAGCGAGAGATCGTCTGCTGTTTCTTGGAGCGCCAGGAAATGAGAGAACCACCAAGAAAAACACAGAAACCAGTGAGAGAATGCCGAGTATCAGGACACTTGGCCCAGTCGGCATCAGTATAGGCAGTGATGCAGAACTGCTGCTGAACTGGATAAAACAATCCGAGCGAAGGACAACCCTTGAGGTACTTCACGATGTGAAGAGCAGCGTGCCAATGGTCTGACCGAGGATGTTGCATATATTGGCTCACCTGTTGCACTGCAAAACCAATATCAGGGCGGGTAAATCCAAGATAAAGGAGATGACCAACCAGTCTTCGGTAAGGCTCAGCATCACGCAGTAATGCACCCTGAGCGTCAGACAGAACAAGGCCAGGCGGAAGAGGAGTAGGAATGGCCTTACAATCAGTTAAACCAGCATCCTGGACGATATCCAATATGTATTTGCGTTTATTGACAAACAAACCCTGTGAAGAGCGCACTAGCTCAAGACCCAAGTAATATTTTGCTTCCCCGAGGTCTTTGATAGTGAAGGCCTCATCCAGAGACTTTCTGATAAAGGAAATATCAGTAGCACTAGTCCCTGTAAGAAGAATGTCATCAACGTATACTAACAAGGCTGCAAACGAAGTATCAGTTTGTCGAGTAAACAAGCAGTGATCAGAAACGGACTGCTTGAAGCCCAGGTTCAGCAGATGGTGAGTGAGTTTGATGTTCCACTGTCGCGAAGCCTGTTTGAGTCCATAGAGGGACATAACCAATCGACAAACCTGTCCAGGAGCAGCGTGCATATAACCAGGAGGAACTGTCATATATATCTCTTCATCAAGAGTGCCATGTATAAAGGCATTATTAACATCAATCTGTTAGAGAGGCCAGTCATTACCAGCAGCAATGGAAAGAAATAGGCGAACAGTTGTAACTTTCGCGACAGGAGAAAAACTATCAAAATAATCAACCCTTTCAACTTGATCATAACCTTTGGCAACCAAGCGAGCCTTATACCGGGCAACAGTGCCATCCGGATTCAACTTCAACTTATACACCCACTTACGACCAATAGGGCGTTTATCAGAAGGCAGAGCAACCAACTCCCAAGTGATTGTTATCAAGTTCACGAAGCTCATCTTGCATAGCATCTACCCAAGGGGTGTGTTGCTGGGCCTGAGAGTATGTAGAAGGCTCGGTTCAAGTGGTAAGTTTAGTCAAAAAGCATACAGCAATAGGTGTGAGATGAGGGGAAATGATATAAGGAAAAGTAGGAGGAGTGGATGCGAGAAGTTGATCAGTCAGAGTAGGGAACTCAGTAAGGCATTGAGAAGAACACACATAATCTTGGAGATAGGAGGGAGCTTTAAGTGAGTGTTAGGGACGTCGTGGTGGAGAAGAAGAAGAGGCAGGAAGCTCTGTGGATGTGGCAGAAGAGTGATCATGTGTGGAAGATGGAGGGGCAGATGGTTGTGTAGGAAAAGAAGAGGAAATATCAAGAAGAGGAGACTGATCTTGATGAAGTGAAGGAGGAATCTTAGGAGTAAGAACCAGAGATGGAGCAGAATCATCAGCAGAAGTGACAATAGGAGCAACATCTGGATGAGATGCCGAGGGATCTGGGCGATGATAAGGAAAGCAGTGTTCAAAAAACTGCACGTCTCTGGAAGAAAAAATATCTCCAGTGGAGAGATTGTAGACGCGATAGGCCTTTTGGGAAGTAGCATAACCCACAAAAATGCACTTAAAGGACCGGGATGCTAATTTGTCTTTATGAGGTAGAGTGTTGGAAGCATAACACAAGCAACCAAACGTCCGTAGATTGGAATAATCAGGCTGTCTGCCAGAAAGAAGTTCAAATGGAGTTTTCGAGTTCAAAACTGGTGTTGGAAGATGATTTATCAGATAGGTTGCTGTCAGTAAGGCTTCTCCCCAAAAATCAGGAGGAAGAGAGGCTTGAAATAGAAGAGACTGGGTTATCTCGAGAAGATGTTTGTGTTTTCGTTCAACAAGCTCATTAGACTTGGGTGAGTAAGAACATGTCGTTTGGTGTAAGATTCCATGTGTCTGGTATAACTGCTGACACTTATGGCTGGAGAATTCCTTCCCATTATCCGAATGGAAGGCTTTGATAGAGGTGGAGTATTGTGTGCGAACCATGTTAATGAAAAAGCTCAAGAGATCATGCACCAAGGATTTATCTGGCATGAGAAACACCCACAGTCCCCTACTATAATCATCTACCAGTGTCAAGAAGTATTGGGCTCCTGAATGGCTGACTGTTCGATAAGGTCCCCAAATATCCATGTGAACTAAAGCAAAACTTTGCAATGCTTTGGAAGGGGAAAGTGGAAATGGCTGTCTGTGTTGCTTTGCAGCATGACATACATCACAAGGAACTGCAGTAGTAGAAACATGGTTTATAGTAAGAGGCAAATGTTTTAGAACCTCAAATGAAGCATGACCCAAACGTTTATGCCAAGTGGATGAATCCACAACAGTTTTGGCACTAAAAACAGTATCCAAAACAACGGATTTATTACACTCAGGAAGAAAGTTTTGCAGAGCGGCTATAGCAGCATTACACAAAGTGGAAAGTGCAGAAGCAACATATGGACTCAGAGGAGTGACATCCAGAATATAGAGATCATGATGTGCATGTCCAATGGACAGAACCTTAAGAGTGATCTGGTCCTGTATCAGGCAGAAAGAACCAAGGAAGAAAATGTGAACATGGGCAGATTTGATGAGCTTGCTGACAGAGAGTAGATTATACTTAAAAGTAGGTAAGTGCAAGACATCAGTGATAACCAAAGAACGATTGAGAGACACACTCCCTATGTTTTGCACCACTGTAGTGCTGCCATCAGGCTGCTGCACTAAAGCTCCCTCAGCCCCAATATGCACATATTCAGCGAATAAACTCAAATCACAGCACATATGACTAGATGCACCCGTATCAATAATCCATGAGCCATATTTAACATCATGCAAAACGTTGAGAGACTGGCCATAGATAGTACCTGAGTATGTACCTCCAAAATGTGCAAAGTTAGCTTCAGCAGCCGTAGGATTTCCTATCATCACACGACCCATCTCACGTCTGACTGCCTCTCCAATAGCAGTGGACATCTCTCCAGTAAGGCCTGCAAGATCAGGCCTCTCACGTCTATCCTCTACTGGATGACTCAATGCAATAGTCTGGTTAGAAAAAGTATTAGCAAATTGTTTGGTTGGCAGGTTATTACCACTCGGGTTATTACCATACCGTCTTATATACCAGTCCTGAACCTCAATCAGTTTAAAACAGGAGTCCACTAAATGCCCGGTTGCACCACAATGAGTGCACTTTCGGCTAGATCTCCAAACTTTGTACTCTTCTCGACTCATACGTACTGGTTTATCAGAAGACACTCCAATTGCTGCTTTGTTGCCGAATGTCTGGCTCAGCATCGCAGCATCAGTAACGTTTGCAATCAATGCACTGTGCTCAGACATACTA
This sequence comes from Pinguicula primuliflora, assembly GCA_025802335.1. Lineage (NCBI taxonomy): Eukaryota > Viridiplantae > Streptophyta > Magnoliopsida > Lamiales > Lentibulariaceae > Pinguicula > Pinguicula primuliflora. The sequence continues at coordinate 902 of JAOYMZ010031143.1, read as the reverse complement.
TATCCCTGAGGAATTCCTCGCTTAGCTTCAATTTTCATTATCATCGAGTACGCCTTATTCAAATTCGGCAGAGGATCAGTATTCAGAATTTGTTCAGAAATATTATCATAAGTGGCGTTCAACCCCATGAGAAACTGTGTAAGCTGAATTCGTGACATAAGATCTCGCATAGTGACCGCCGCTCCACAGGTACAGACCGGTAAAGGTTCCATGATATTCAATTCGTAGTACAACGCAGAAAGACGATTAAAATACCGTGTAACTGAATCTGTACCTTGCTTTAGACTAGCTATTTCCCGGCATAGGCAGTAAATGTCAGGCTCATTACTAGCACCATATCTCTCCTCCAGAACAGACCATAAGAACCTTGCCGATGACGAGGCGAATAGAAATGCCAGACGCATTTCCTTAGTCATAGAGCCTAACAACCAAGTAGTCACCGTTCTGTCAGATCGCCTCCGTTTGACAAAATTTGGCGAACCTTGAGCCGGACATTGCAATGATCCATCGATAAATTCCAATTTCCCCTGAGCTTCGATGGATATAAGAACCGATTGGCTCCACGATCTGTAATTGTATTCGGTCAGAAGGGCCGTAACGAGCAAGGATTGCACACTGTCGGTCCTGCTCGACTCTGTTTCATCAACAATTGCTCTATCGCCATCAATCCCTGTCGGATCTCCAGTATTCACTGGTTTGAGAGACATATCTACACTCAATTGCGCAACCTAAAGCACAAATTTTATCAACCGTAGCTCCGATACCATGTAGAAACCGGTGCTGTAACCAGTGAAATGTGTATAGGAAGAAAAAGCGGAAGAACAGATCTTAGATAACTGCTTCTCACCTTCAATCCGTAAAGGGAAATAATGTTTTTGTACAGTCCCTTAGAAGCGGGCTTC
>JAOYMZ010031132.1:0-16629 GCA_025802335.1 Pinguicula primuliflora | reverse complement strand
ATCGTAAGATTTCAGTAGTTCAAGGCTTTGAATAGCATGATTTTGAATTTTCGTCGTTAGTGCTTCAACTTGCATAAAATAGATAAAACGCAAAATTAGTCTAAACACTTACTTACATGAAGGAATAAGAGTAAATATTGCAAGGATTAAAGCATGACATATAAGGTATAAAAATTGAAATATCTCAAATGAACATTGATCATTCCTGTTACTTCTTTTTTTTTTTACTTCTGGATGTTGTTTCAGTATCCCCTCTGTTGCATATAAAATGATGATATCCCCAAATGTCAGGAAGTAACCATATTACTTACAAAGTAAACTGTACTCATTAGTGGCTCCCAGTTTTTAAATATCTTTATCAAGTCATTGACAGACTGACGAAGTCACGCAAACTCTTTTTGAAGCAAGTCATCTGAAGCAATCTCCGTATCAACAATGACCCCAAAAATCGATTTCAAGAACTCAAGTATCTTTCCTCAACATCATGATGATACTTCTGAACTGGCTCACATCTTATGTTTTCACATTATAATTTGAAGAGACGAGCGATGCTGTTTAAAAGTGATTTTAGCAAAGATATCTCCACCACCTACAATATTTAAAACACTGGTCTTAGAGGAAAAAAAGCATATACGCAGGACATGAGCAATATCTTCCTGATTGTGCATGACAAGTTGAGTAGGAGTTGACCACGAATATTATCTAACCGAAAAGAGCCAGGTATGAGAAAAGGAACACAGATCAACTTCTTGAACTATAAACCAGAGACAATATACAAAATATGGAGGAAGTTGATACATTTTTAATAATCACGACCCATTTCAACTACCAAGATAAATCACCACCCATTTCACCAAAATAATGGAATATTTTCTGTTGGATTGTACAGTACCTCCCTAAATGCATTCCATACGATTAACAAGCAATAGAAGATCCTCTTATGGTGCAGAACGGAAGTACAGATAGGTAAATCAATAAGGAGGATAAGGAAAAGAGATTGATGTTTAAGTTAACAGTTAGAATAATCACATGGATATTGAAGCTGTAAAGTTCTCAATGGGAAAATAGATATAGAAGATTTTTTTCAAAGCTTTTACCTCAAGGTCCAGTATTTAATCAATTCTTGCACAATCTGAACACATAGCTCATGATATTATTCAAGAACAACCAGCAGAATCCTTACAGATTGTTTTGACCAGATAAAATCACTATATTGAAAGTTTAAGTGTGAAACAACATTTGAAAAAAAAAACAGTGCAAACTAATTCTGAAGTAGCAAAATACAGAAACGGGCACCATTACACAAAATGACAGATCAATGGAGGATTCAAACGGAGAACACGCATTTCAATCCAAAATCCAATTTAATAGGAAAAGGCAAACGTACATCTTAATTTCAAACCTACTCAAGGGTCAGCCTGTTAGCAAAGCAGGATCAGCATGTGATGAATTGAACCTTGAGTGACCTCTGACCACTACCGGTTCTGATCCAGTCAAACAAACACAATCACGTATCAGATATCCTTCCATCAATCAACAAATACTATCTCAATCATAATAACAAAAAATCTGCGTATCAATTCATGTGCAGATATTCCAAACCACATACACCGCAATTGATGCGTCATGTGTGAAACCAGTGAATTGGGGCTCAGCTCAGGCAACAGTAAAACAGCAACGGACCAATACAATCAGAAAATCAAATCGAATTACGGAAATAAATCAACCGCAACAAGAGTTCGACTTCAACGCCCCGTCGACGGACTTGCGTTTATCAAAAAGTACCCTTTCTGCATATACGTCCGGGTTCGGATTCCCTGCTCCGGGTTCGATGTTAGGCTAATATTTTCTATAATTTGTCTTTACTGCCATCTAACCAAACTGAAGGGCTAATGAATAATGGAGATCTTGTCACTCGTAAATGCAGAAAGGAATGTGAGTGTTGCATCAACTAGGATTTGTAGTCAATACCAGGTAAACAAAAATATTCTGTAAAAGAAATTTATGAATCTTTGATGCAGGATAAATGGACGGAAAATCAGGAGTTGCAACAAGCAGCCAAAGCTTGGAATCGTTTGATGCCCAGCAAGATAAGCGCCTTCACTTGGAAGCTACTTCAGGGAAGAATTCCAACCAAGCCCAACCTAATATCCAGAGGAATAGCCATGGACGATGACACCTGCGCGCTGTGTGGAACAAGACAGGAGACGGGCCGATCACCTCTTCATCCAGTGCCCTGTTACAAGAAGCATATGGATAATGAGCTATGACTGGATAGAATTCCCAAGACAAGCCCAAATTCAACAAATAGTTACACTGGGCGAACATCTAGCAATGTTTACGGAGGATTCGCAGAGGCCATGGACACAAGAAATTTTAAATGCAATATGGCAATACATTATATGGCTAATTTGGAGGTTGAGAAATGATAAAATTTTCGCACAGAAGGACCCAAGTACCTCTTCAACGATGGAATTGATCAAGCAACAAATATGGTGGAGCCTTCGAATTCATGCCCAAATCCAGCCGACGATGAGCGTAGGTGACTAGGGAAGACAACCGAAATCATGCATACAAGATTGAGCTTAGATAATTTGAAAGAAATCGCAGCCCTAAAGATTCGGGGGGGTCCGCGGTACGGTGCTTCACCATACAGTTCATTTATAGGGTGGCGTTTCATGGCGTCGTCGATTTTTTTGTTTTTAATATTGAAAAATGGAAATGGCATCGTTAGAATTGCACCGCATAGTTTGCAGTTGACAAAGAACAGTATCACCCCTGCATTGCTAAAATTTCTGCGAAATTGCGGTAAGAGGAAGATGAAAATTGCGAAAGGGGAATAGTGAATACAGTGAAGAAAAATTGTACATAAGTGGTGTTTTGTTTGTACAGACCGTGATGGTTGGTCTTTCAATCAATAATCAATAAAATTAAACTACTTACCCAAAAAAAACTAGGATTTGTAGGGAATTCTGAACTACTTAACACAATATGTATTGTAATATTTAAATGGTTCAAATTATAGGATAAAATTAATATTTTTCTTTAAAAATAATACACAGCTAGTGAAGATTTATCGTATAAAATAATTAATTTGTAAATATTAATTTTAAAAATATTATTCAAATATAAGGATTATATTACCGTCAGATCAAGATTTAGTCCAGAAATTTGAAAATCTAATTTATTCTAGGAGGAATGTTAGGCATACTTAATTTTTTATATAAAATTAAACACCATAAAATGATATTGTTTTGTTATGTTATTTTGTGCGCAAAAAATTAAGTAAACCTAACATTTCAGTTATTTTACTTCGATTTTTTTACAATGTCATTTTGTACCAAATCAAACTAAACATACCCAGTAAATCCCGCTCTTAGGCAGGGTATGAGGAGAGTAGGATGTATGCAATCATATTCCACCCCACAACAGGATGGACAGATTGTTTTCGTGGAGACTCCAGCTCGAAAAAATAATAAAACAAAAAATAATAATAAAATAAAAAATAAAATAAAAATACTACTACTAATAATAATAATAATAAAATAAAAATAATAAAAAGGAGTAACTGGAATACCTACTTACCCCAACCATGCACTACGTACATACCGAAATAAATGCATGTCTATGCAAATAACGATCAACCTAAATAACTAAATACCTGTCATTCTAGAGATCAATACGCAAATAACTATTCTATATAGTCTTATGTATCTCCTCAGAGAGGTTTAATCCTACAAAATCTAACCGAATCTGCTCATCCCATATCATTTTGTGATATAAAAAATTAAGTAAACCCACTATTTCACTCATTTTAGTTCTAACATTTATTCGAATATCATAAATGCTAAGCGTATTCATTATTTGTGTACTTAATTAAGTACACTAGTCAAAACGATATAAGTTATATATATGTGTACAATTAATTTAAGGCGACGTCGTTTTAAGTCCACACAAATCAAAATAACTTAATTAAGTACAGTGAAACTATCCTAAATTCTAAATCCTAAAATCAAGAACCTAAAACCCTACTCATTCTTCTTACACTCTCCAAGTCCAGGAATGAAATAGTGCACCTCCTTATTGCACACTAGAGGTCACCAAACAGGACGGGTCAAACAGGTCCGAACCAGCCTGCCTGTGAAAAATCCAGGTTTGGATCGGCCCGCCCTGTTTAGAAAATGGGTCAGGCTGACCTATTTAAAAAACAGACCAGTCAGGGTTGAGATTCCCAGCCCGGCAGGTTAACAGGTTGACCCGTTTAGCCTATTTTAAATAATAATTATTATTTTTATATTTTATATTTTATCTTACAACTTTTTCCCATCCTCCAAACTACTATGAAGAAGACAACATTCCTCTTATTCCTTGATACCTATCTATCAGTTTAGTATATTTTTTTTGCTTTTAGAAAATTTATTTAAATTTTGTTTACTATGTTTAAATTCTAATGAAGCTTAAATTAGATTGTAGGTTTCACCGAAGAAGGAAATTGAGGCTTTTGTTCTCTCTTTCCCGACGACTTATCCGCATTCGTTTTGTAATTTGATTTGAAAAACTGATGAACTTTGTATTGCAATATTTGACTGATGAATTTTGTATTGCAATATTTGAGTGATGAACTTTGTATTGCAATATTTGACTGATGAACTTTGTATTGAATATTTGTGGCTGATGAACTTTATCTTATAGTTTATGAACTTTGTAGTGGTATTTCTGATTTGAGTGTTTAAGCTTTATCGATTTAATTGTTCAACATTTTTTTGATCAATAATAAAAATAGACTAGCCCGTTTTGTAAGTAGACTAGCCTGGTCCGGCCCATTTTTTTGGCAGGGCGGATCAGCCTAACCCATTTTATTAACAGGCTAGCCTGACCCGACCCACATTTATAAAACATGTAGGCTGAGCTTCAAAATTCAGTCCGTCAACCTGCATAAAATAATTGATAGTTTGGTGACCACTATTGCACACACAACTCTTTTTTTATTTTTTTTATTTTTGCACACACAACTCTCAACACGCGCCAACAAGTACATATACATCAATATCGATGATGTGGATCCCACTTGCAGATCTTTTCCTACTGGTCCGGTATCCACCTTGGTTTGTTTCCGCCATAGTCCGAAACGTTAGAATCGATGTAAGCACCCTTCTTTGATTCGGTTGTCAAGGCGAATGGACGTGTTTCTCATTATGTGATACGGGATGTTCTGGGGTTTGCTGGCGAATAATTTCTGAACTAAGTTAAAAATACACCCTGTGGAATCAGGTAGAAGACTTTTAGTTTGATAGGTTGGGGAATAACAATGTTGCCGTTTTTCTAGATCTATGATTTTAGCCCATACATATAAGATGGCTTATACTTATGGAGCCATTGTTTTCCTTCTCTACAATTTCATATTTGAGCTAGACACTACGATACTTTCGATTGTGTTTGGCACCAAGGTAGCCCCAGTGGAATAACCTCCTTGCTTTATTATCCTGACATACTTTGGCAAGAGAAGTCGGATTCGAAAAGTATGATTTCCCCCATTTAATTAATTGAAGATTCAGTTGCTTAGTTTATATTTTAATACAAGAAACATATGTACCCTGGGAGTTTAATCCTTAAATCTTTTTTTTCCCTTTATGTGATTGTTACACTTTTTAGTTGTTCCAGTAGATAATAAAGTTTTTCTTGATGTCTTTATGCTCCATTTTGTCTGAGCAAGTGTTTTTGGTTAACCAAATGCGTATTCGTTTTGTCAGATGGGAAGCAGTTCGAGTGAAGAATCGTGACTCGGAAATCAATGAGTTCAAAGATAAGCCGTATCAGCTACTGAAAAGTGGGTTTTATAAAGTAAAGGGCCCCAATAATACCATAAGGTGCCCGTTCTGTGCTGGTAAGAAGAAACAGAACTATGAGGTGGACCATCTTGAGAAACATGCTCTTGGTGTTGGCAATGGATATGCAAAGACTGCAAAGCAGAGAACAAACCATCTTGCATTGTTTGATTATCTGAAAACTGATCTAGCTTATGATGCTAAGCCAGAGCCTCAAAGTAGTCCACCTCCTCCAGCTTCTAAACCTGAGCAGAGTCAGTTTTATTGTTGGCCTTGGGTTGGTGTCATAGCCAACATATGGAATGGGAAGAAGGATGATGGCCATGTGGTTAGCAATGCCTACTGGCTTAACAAGTTTTCAGAATATAATCCCTCAGAAGTTGAAGTCATCTGGGATGATAGCAAGTCCAAGGCACAAGCTGTTCTTATATTTGAAGATGACTGGATTGGGTTCAGGAACGCATTGGAGTTCGAGAAGTCTTTTGAGGCGTGTGGTAGGAGTAAGAGATAATGGGAAGGTCCAAAAAATGATACAGATTCAAATATTTATTGTTGGTTAGCTCGTGAAGATGACTACAGATCAGAAGGGCCCGTGGGAGATTATCTCCGCAGAAAAGCTGAATTGAAAACGGTTGCAAACCTCGTCAAAGAAGCAATTATGGATAGAAATAAAGTCGTTGGTAACTTGGTTCAAGAGATTGACATGGAAAATGAGAATCTGGATAAGCCGCAGACGAAGTACAACCAAAGGACACTCTCTGTCAGTAGGTTACTTGAAGAGAAGGATGAACTCCACCATGTTTTCTATGAAGGTAGATTTTATCTTATTCTGCGGCATGTTCTCATTTTGCTCAATGTTAGAAATCTGCACGCCGCACCAATTCTGAATTTTGGATGGTATCAACTTGTTGGCTCTTTTAAGATTCCTCTCATTCTCTGTCAGGTTAATTCACAGTTCACACTGACTTGTGTCTTCTTAAATATGGTGGTCACCATTTTTCTCTGCTGGAGCCTTTCAAACCGAACTTCTTTCTTCTTCATTTGCAGTATTAACTATGAACTTCATCACTCACCTCCAAACGATGATGAACCTTATTGATAACCAGTTTACTTCCAGAAATTGGTCAACTGCGCTAATATCCAACTTTTAGTTCATAATTTCAAATTTTCTATTCAGAAACTAGGAAGCTGCAAAACATGGCACGAGAACACATCAAGAGGTTTTTTTTATGAACAAGAGATGCTAAACTCTGACCTGGACAAGAAAAGGCAAGAACTTAGTGCTTGGAGTAAAGAACTAAACAGGCGTGAAGCATTAACTGAGCGTGACAGGCAAAAGCTTGAGGAGGAGAACAAAAAGGTGTGCAACTCATCAAATTTTAACATCAATTAATGCATGTTCCTTCTTGAGTTGTTTCAGCCATTAATTTGTTTTGCTCGTATTTGGTTACTCATAGAATTGTCTACCCAAATGTCATTCATGTACATCAGTTATTATGTTATTGATGCCTTGACTTGATATATTACATGACAGAATGATCTGCGGAACAGCGCTCTTCAAATGACCACAGAGGATCAAAGAAAAGCTTATGAGAATGTCATAAGACTGGTCGAAGAGCAAAAGGTGTGGCCTCTCATATCATGATCCACCCGTAACTAATTAAACCCACATGTGCCAAGTTAACAAATAGAAATGTGTGTATATGCATCATATGCAGAGGGAAAAGGAGGAGGCACTAAAAAAGGTTCGCGAACTAGAAAGAAATCTCGATGAGAAGCAGAAAGTAGAAATGGATATTGAAGAACTCAAAGGTAAGCTAGAGGTGATGAAGCACATGGGAGGTGACGATGATGCAGCTGTCCAGGAGAATATAAAAGAGATGAATGATGCGTTACAGGATAAAAAGGAAAACTATGACGATATGGAGGAGGTAAATCAGCAATTACTTAAAAAGGAGCATCAGAATAATTATGAGTTGCAAGAGGCCCGCAAAGCTCTGATAGAGGTATGGTACCAACGTATAAATTTTTTCAATAGTTAACATGTCTTTTTAAGATATAACTAATTGCAAGGTTATAACAATCTTTTCTACTATTCGTTGCTTGAGGATGCAACACCTATAGCTGTAAGTTTGGTGAAGTGAAAGATGATGTGCAAACTCCAATCTTGTAATGTTCTGGCATCTAGCTTACTGTGGGTATTATATTCTACATTCCTGTTTTTAGTCATGTGAGAAGCTTAACCTATCCTCTTCATTGCTGTCCAAACCTTGTATATCTACGCCTAATTTTTCAGTCCAGAATGTTAGTACAAGATTAATGATGTTAGGTCCAGAATGGTAATCCTGACCATTCTAGGCGGCCTGAACCATGTTCGAAAATTGAATGGTGAAGTGAAATATTTCCTTTTCATGTACGTTCCGTCTAGTCTCTCGATTAGATGAATGATGACAGTGTTTAACCTTCTTATGAAAATACATGGTTCTTGCGATGATGGCTTTGCTTGTCATTTCAGATTTGCAGTTTTTCTCAACAATTCTTCAATCACGTCCTAGTGTTTTCCTAGCTGAAATATTTTGCATAAGGACATGCTCCTAACATAAGATTGAATCATGTGATCTGAACCATGTTCGAAAATTCGCCATCTAGGTGGCCTGTGGCGTGAGCGGTCGCCTAAGCGGCCAATTTCGCTTGGCCGACCCAAATTGGGGCTGGGCGGCTGGTGGCCAGGCTGGCGGTGCCCCGGCTAGCCGGCGGCCCTGGGCGGTGGCTGGGCGGCTTGCGTCCAGGAGCTAGATTTTTTTTAAAAAAAAAGAAAAAAAAACTTCCTCCTTCCAGTTGAGCACGACTGCCTAGGCGGTCTGGACGTTCCGAGGTCCGAAAACATTTCGGAGGCGTCTAATGCATTCTTAAACATTGATCTGAATTACAGAATTCCCGACCACCATTAAAAGCAATCACTGATGAGAGGATGATTTCCATCCGGTGGCCTAATTTTGTGTGTGAATCAATGAATTGGTCGGAGAGAATTTGATACTGCCATGAACTGCACTACACAGGTGAGACAGAACAGTAATTTCACCGGCAGATGAAGGTGTTATATCCTCCGGCACGTCCATCGGCCAAACTCCAACCCTATTTTTTATTCTACTTTGATTTGATTTGATCGAACAACAAACCTAAAATATACCTGCGTCTGAGAATAAAAAGAGCATGACATATTTAGAGAATTGGGTGCCTAATTGAATCCCTGAACTTTAGGTAACGAGACAAAGATTATAATAGCCGGTTGATGTGGGAGAAAATGATAAATAAATATTAATAAATAAGAAAACATGATATTTACAGTTTTATAATTAACTATAACTAATATTATATTTCCCGTGGCCTCTTAACATATCCATTTACCAGAAGAATAATGCTCCAATATCAGGTTTTTTTAATAATACAATTCTGGCTTGAACTAAGTTTTGAACTTTTGAACTCATGATTGACCTAAGTTTTGAGCTCATGGGTGAACTAAGTTTTGAACATATACTCGGGTCACTATTCTCTCATCACATATACAGCTTTTTAGGTGTACAAACTCCGTGATACTGTCAATTGCATATTTATTTCCCATGCCCATATGCATACTTTCGTTTCGTGAATACTCTAGAAAGATTGATTATGTCTTTCATAAAAGGTGTCCAACCTTCACATTATTTAAGCAAAATATAACAATAAGGTGCACCAATAAAAATCATTAATTAGTTTACCGGAATATTATAATATCCCGCGCAAAGGGCTATATCCCAACTTTCCCAAAGCCGGGCAAGTATCCTGGATGTGCTAAAGCTGGGATTACTAATTATGGTCATTAACAATTTTAATTACGTCCGGCTTTCCGAAGGCCGAGACTTAATAAGTCTCGGCTTTGCGAAAGCTGGGACTAACTCTCGGGCTTCCGAAGACCGGACTATGCCTCCCAAAGACCGAACTGTAAATGAGGTCATATCTGATGAAGATCAGGATGAACCAAATGACCAAAGATATGTCCCTCCCAATCGTAAGGAATCTCAAGTACAAAACGGCGTCGAGGTGTTCAGATAATCAAGCCTGTGTTGACTCTTCAAAAAGCAATGTTGTTGAATCCCCAAGTCTAAAACAGCTAGCGTGTGGGTATGATAAGAATAGTCCAATTCCTACTGGAAAATTCTGGGAGCCCGAGGAAAACATGGAGGAAGAACATCTTGAGACTGCATCAGAGTTACAGTATCATGATACAGAGGGTGCGGAGGATAGCAAGAAGGAAAATAAGACCCCAGAATCACCTCAGGAAATAAGACAATCGGATAAAGAACACACCCCTGGAATACAAATGCCTGAACAGAACACACAAAATGGACAAGCAATGCAGCTCAGTCTGATGAACAACTGGATTCTGAAGTTTTTCAAATGTGGTATCAAGATTTATGGGAGTTTTTGAAGAAATGCAGCACAGGACATGTCAGCACTCCAATTACAGATGACATTACTGAGCACACGAAAGAATGTCAGGATGTGAATGAGGCCCCCGCAATAAAAGAGGCTGATGAGCAAAGGTGCACGGTGCAAAAACAATCAAAAATCATAGATTTTAATCCATGTTGCATGCAATAGGAACCTATCAAGTCCACTCATAGATTTTAATGAGGATAATTACCATGTGTACCTCCTCCTGGTCATGGGTCGTCTATAAAATTCAAATCTGTAACAAAATCATTAAACTTTCTGATTTCTTCAATATAAACAGTTCTTCTACCGGAGGTGTTTTATTTTCGTTATTCTACTCCATTTTCCTATTCCCCTTGCATTTATTGTGAGAATTTGCATTAAAACGAGATTGATTGACTTTCCTCCTCCTCCTTCTCTTTCGTCTTTTCATTTATTGCAGACACCATACTGTTATACCTCCTTTTCATTTCTGTAGGTCTTTGTGCCTTTTCTTCCTTTTTTAAGCCATTTAATTACCAATTGTATTAAAAAGAAAAGAGTCCAAAGGTCACGTATTTACAACCAACCAGAGAAAGTCCAAGAAAGTCCAAGAAAGTCCATTTTTGCTGGTATAAAATGGTTTAGAACCAAATGAATGACATATGTCCACAATAGTTAATCCTGATTCTCGGATTTTTAATTCAATGTTCAGAATAAAACATACTGTTAGATTAATAAAAATTAAAAAACTATATATTTTTTTTATCCCGACCATCAGCCAGGATTAGCAATTCAAAAATGCTAAATGTACTCATACCTTTTGTACTCAATTGAGTACATAAGTTAAAACGACATCGTTTTGACTTGTGTGGAGTTAAAATGACGTCGTTTTATATTTGTACACTTAAGTCAAAATGACATCGTTTTAACTCCGCACAAATCAAAACAACATCGTTTTGACTCCATACAAATCAAAACGACGTCGTTTTGACTTATGTACTCAATTGAGTATAAAATGTGTGAGTAAACATAGGCATGTCCAAACTTTACCGGCGGTACCGGGACCAGGATCGGTTATCGATACCGGTCGGGTACAGGTTTCGGTACCGGTACCCGTGGCCAGTACCGGTTACATAACCGGTACCGGTACTAGGGTATCGAGTATCGGTACCGGATACCCGGCACCGCCCGGTAAAGATTAAGTGACTGTTTTTTTCCCAATAGTCCCGTTCAGTTGTTCTTTCTTCTTCAGTTCACAGTTCACTCTTCAGACATCTCAGTTTCTCACCTCGTGCCTTTGCCGAATTTCTTCCGATCCACCACCGATGGCCATTCCTCCACCGACGGCGAACTAAATCACGTTGCAAATATTGAAGTTCTACAGCCCGTGCTTGCCCAATTCTATAGGTAATTTTGATTTAGGTTTTTTCGATTTAGAGCTTCTAAAGTTTGATTTTGTACGCCAATTTAGGGCTGATTTTGTTCATTCTTGTGCTGAATTTTTGCCTGCATTTTCGGCAGTGATTTTGATCATTCTTGTGCTGAAGTTCGATATCTAGTGGAGACTTGTTTTTGCCTGCATTTTTGGCAGTGCTTTTGTTCATTCTTGTGCTGAATTTTCGACGGCAGTGATTTAGAGTGGAAGGGTAGCCGTGGAAACAACATGATGCTCCTTAGATCCTGAAGTGATTTTTTGTTTTGTTAGTTGATTTTTGTAGCTTTTCGATGTTGGAAGATAGTATTTTTTGCTTGAGCCTTGTTGATTCAGTAATAATGGGATTTAAAGCTGTCTTATTAGTGTATTTGTTTTTGTTTTCTGCTATGTTGGACTAGCATTTGTGGAGTCAACGGGAACCTGAAATTCCTTGTCCGCATGTTGAGCTTCAACAGGATGAACAATTAGAGTAATTTAATACGGATTAAGGGGAAAAGACAAGGAATTTGATGTTAAAAGGGATGTTCTCTTTGACATGAAAAAGTTGGCTTTCAGTTCTGTTTCTGGTTCAAGTTCAATAACAATCATCAAGGCACATAAAACAGAAGGAATTGGGATGGTTGAGATATTAGGAATTGACTTTTTATTTAGCATTTTTGGTTTTCTACATTTATATACTGCTACCGCTTGTGCCTTGTATTACTTCTGTCATTTATATTTAAGTATGAAGCTGTATACCTTTTTTGTTATTCCTGATGTAATGGGCTCATTGAATGCTTGTCTGATAATAAACTTCATGACTTGAAAAAGTTCATTCTTTAATATTTACTAATGATTGAATCTGATTTTTATTTATACAGCATGACCGACCTTATAGGTACAAATGTTGATACATCCTCAAATCCGATTGAGGAGAAAAAGCTTTGAAGAATAGAGGCTGAACCTGAAGCAAAGAAGAGAACGAGACTGAAGATTAGCCCTTATCGGGCATATTTTACAGAGGTAATTCCACCTGTGGATCCTCTGAAGCCGAAGGTGAAACGTAATTTTTGTGGGAACCCCATAAATTGTGAAACCAATATTTACGGGATGGGTACTATGATTAAACATTACAAAGGCTGTCAGAAAAGGAAGGCGGCACAAGCAGCAGGATTAGGAAGACAGGCGACACTTTCTTTCGATGCTAATGCGTCGAACAGTAGTGATATTGGGACGTTGACCCTACAGAGGTAAAAATAGTTAAATATTAATTAATGTATAATAATTGATAAGTAGTTATTTATTGTTTGTTTATTTATTTTACTAGTTTGATAAGAAAGTGTGGAGGAGTAAGATCGCAAGGCATGTTATATTGGATGAGTTGCCTTTCAACCATGTTAACAAGATTGGTTTTGCTTTAATTATCAAGGATGTGGATCCTCGTTTCAAGATGATCTCTAGACAGAGAGATTGCGTGGGCATGTATTATGAAGAGAAGCTGAAGTTGAAGGAAAAGTTGTTTGCTGCTAGTCCTCGTATCTGTTTCACGACAGACACATGAATTTCAAGGCAGAATTTGACGTATATGGTGATCACATGGTATTGGATCGATGAGAAGTGGTCTTTGGAAAGAAAGATCTTGGGTTTTAGAAAAATTAGTGACCATAAGGGTTTTTCGATTTGTGGGTAGATAGAAGCTTTGATGAAAAGTTGGGATATTACGAAGTTGTTGACCATCACTATTGACAATGCCACCAGCAATGATGTTGCTTTGGAAACATTGAGGAGGCATCAGATTACATTGTATGGTAATGTTCGAGGGCATATTATTAAGCAGAACGAGAATTTGCACATGAGGTGTTGTGTTCACATCTTGAACTTGGTTGTTCCAGATGGTTTGACACAGCATAGTGACGCTATCTCTTGTGTGAGAAATGTTGTGAAGTATTGCATGTCTTCTCCTCACCGAGAGAATCTGTTCAATCATCATGTAGTGTTGAGAAGCTTGGAGACAAAATATTTCTTCAGTTAGATGTTCCCACGAGATGGAACTCTACTTATGTTATGCTGAAATCTGCTGTGAAGTACATTATTATTTTTGAAGACATGGTGCAGGATCATGCGTGTTACACTTATCTGCTCGATGATGCAAGAGGGAATTTGGGGCCTCCGACTGAAGAAGATTGGGTCCAGGTATGATGCTATTCACCAAGCATGTCTTATTGTTAATATCTTTCGCTAATAGCTTTATAATTATTTATAGGTTAAGAGTTTTTTCCATTTTTCAAGTTGTTCTATGATGTCACTCATACTTTTTGCCAAATTTTGGCACTCATACATTTGGCAATGGGTTCCATTGCCAAATTTTCCATTTTTTCCAAATTTTGCCAAAAATGTGGACATACTATTGGTACTGATACCGTATCGATACCCACAATACCGGGACCGATATCGGAGATGACTCTGGAACCGGTATCAGTATATAACCTCCCGATACCGGAGTACCGGTACCGAATGGTAATGGTACTGATCTAGTTCCGGTACCCAAATTAGATACCGGACAAAAATCGGTCCCCGACAAAAATCGGTCCCGGTCTAATATTCCCGTTAGCTATTTTGGACATCAAAATGCTACATTTGCCGGGTATTCTCATCCCGGACCCGGTATATGCCTGTGAAATATCTATGCTGTCCTCCTCAAAATGTATGACCTTGAAGCTTCTCATTCTATTCTTCACGTACGTCTTCGCTGAATGTAGGTTTCGATATCGCAAACTCTCAAAATCAAGGAATTGAAGTCGCCGGTCGGCTCTATCCTCTCAAAATCCGGCTATTGATGTCGATGGATATTGGGCGACGAGTTTTGAATGCTGGGTGCTCGATTTGGGTTCACGATTTGGGTAATGTTGCAACTCGATTCTGGTTCTGAACGTAAGTTTCGATTTGGGTTCCATTCCCTTCAATTTGGCTTTCAAATGGTTTTGTGTTGAAGCTTGAGAATTTATTACTTTATTAGCTTCGATTTTGTTACTGTTTGAGAGATTTTTTCATTGCATCAGTTGCTATAATATCGTAAAACTATTTTCATTTTACCTTGGAGTTCCTGAGAACAACATTATAAGTCTTGTTGTTCTTACAACAGCAGATGTTCTTGTACCATAGGGTGTATTTGTACTGAACCTGTTGTATCTCTTTCGGTCAATAAAAATGGAGCAATATATAAGAGCTTACCGGTAGAATAGAAGCTTTGGTCCACCATCCATGATTTGGTATTCATTTCCTGGTATTGGGTATTGGTTATCTACAAGTTTTTATGTTACAAGTTTGTTTTTTATAGGTTTTTACTTTACAAGTTAGACAATGTTACCCAAACAGGATAGAACATTGTAAGTCTTGTTGTTCTTACAGCGGCAGATGCTCTTGTACCATAGGGTGTATTTGTTCATATGCCAACTTGTCTTGTTGCCTTGGTTACTATTTTCATTTGCTCATGCTGGTTTATCACGTACAGAAAGTGGAATGTGATTTGTTTGAGGCAATATATATTGGAAATCATGTTGATGATCCTATAATATTGTCTTGTTGCCTAAGGTATGCATTCTAGTTTTATTGAATTTGATTAGTTTATCTTATGTTTGGTAAATAAGTCGTCTCATTTAGGATATCGAATGTGTTATGGTCAACTAAATGATTGGAACACAAGAGAGTTCTAACATTAATGTAAGTTTTATACTGAATGTTATTAGTTTCTCTTGTAACTTTGTTTTGTTTATTTACATACTACATTTTTGGTACACAAACGCCAACAAAGTCCATTGGAGTATTCATTGTTGCCGAACATGACACAATTGTTGCCAAACATGCCGCAAAGTATCAGCAATATGTCTTACATGCAATTAATTAACATGTTCCCAAATCCAAGTGTTGTATTGGATTTTATCTCTTGATGGTGATGCTTCCATTTTCCTCCAGATTCTGTCTTTGGTAACAAAGGATTTTTGTTGGGTTCAGCTTGTTGTTGGTAACATGTTCAGCTTGTTTGGTAACATGTTCAGATTATTGTTGGGTTTGTTTTGAGCTACGTATTGTATGTTTAAAATGTTTGCAGTGTATATTTGAAATCAGGTTATTTATTATTTAATTTTTCTGTTAACATATAATATAAAAAATATTGAAAACGCGTAAAAAAAAGTTAACAACTTAATAATTGAAAGTCAGATTTTCGAGTACCGGGCCCGGTACAATCCAGGCCCGGTACACATAGCGGGACCATTTGGATATTAAGGTTTGGGAAAGTCCGTGCCCAAATTGCTAAATGAAATTCCGCCTTAGCGGTGCAGAAAACAACTCATTCCTTTCGCTCAACACTCTTCAATTCCGTTCATCTACCGACGATGAAACTTATTGCAGTAGTCAGGGAACCTTCCCAATCCAAATAAGAGCATCCCCTCAAGTGGCCGGCATTGTAAAGAATTTCCCAGGATCTCCTTTGCACACGGCGCAGAGTGTCATCCGGACCAAACAATAACTGCTCAAATTTACTTCGATTCCTTGCAGTCCATAGTTGTCAGTATAATTGTCTTCAGTAATCTGTATTCCAAGTGCTTTCCCTATCTCGAAAATAGAGTCTGCCTCATTAAGTAGCATTTTGGATTAGGCTGCCATTGTGCTACTTTCTATTGCGGAAGTTGTTGGTTGAGGGGTGTTGCTGGTTTTCTCATTTTGACTGTTATGACTGCTAATTACTGATAACCATCCCTCTCGAATTTTACTGTTCTGATCTTTCTGTTTTGTGAGCTTTCTGGGCTTCTTTGCATCTATATATGACTAGTATATGACCCGTGCCCTAAGGCCACGACAATCACAAAAAGAGTTGGCATGAAATTCTATCATTTTAGTCACAAAAAGAAAAAGAAAAAAATAATTAAATAATAA
>JAOYMZ010031121.1:0-16633 GCA_025802335.1 Pinguicula primuliflora | reverse complement strand
GTTCTCACTGTGCTCGCCGAAGTCTAGATCGAAACCCCTCCCCTACTCATCGGTTGTCTACCTGGTTTGGTGTTGAATGTTGTGTCCGTCGGGTCTTGTAAGATATTGTCGTTCTGTTTTTGCCCTGTGATAACGTTGGTGTGGGATATAAATTGTTGATACATGGCAAGATTGGAGCATATGAAATTGTTTACCCCTGTTTCTGTCCGGACAGATTGCTGTATGGGTTGAGGCAATTTTCTGTGTTATGCTGGTTACGGAAGTCGTCTTACTTTCTTTTGTGTTGACAAAATGATTATACTGTTTTTTGGTCAACTTGATGTATTGCTGAGTGATGCGGTGATTTGTGAAATGAAAACTCAAGAGAGTGGTGAAACGGTTGAGTTCGTATTGCGAGATGAGAAATGTGAGATCCCACAAGCGGTGATGAGCATGATTGAGCGAGATCCTGCGAGCGGTGATGAGCGTGATTGAGCGAGATCCCGTGAGCGGTGATGAGTGTGATTGAGTACCGAATGAGTTCATGAATTACATATACGACTGCGTTTATTTGAAAATGTGTGGAGTGACTTTTTACTATATGATGAGCATGTGCTACATGATGTTCAAATTCTTCCCTAGTATGTGGTTGCATGAATTCAGTTGGTTACTCTTGCATGTAATTTATTTACATTAAATTCTAGTTTATGAGTGTTTATGAATTCATTAAATATCTTACTAGTTATATTGGGAATATTAATTGTGTTACATGTACGCCCTTGATCTGATTATCCACTGAGTCATTTGACTCACGAACCCTCCCGTATATTTGATTGCAGGGCCGGAGCGGCATTACATCTTGGAGCTTCGTTTGGGTGATTTCCAGAGATTTGAAAGAATCGTTGAGTCTTTAATAAGAACTTAGGCCTTGTCTCATTTCCATCTTTTATGATGTTAAGACTTGTTATTTTTGTGTGTTTAGTTGTTGAGATCTTGTTGGGTTGGAACCTTATGTATTGTGCTACGTGGTTTATGAAAACGTCGAGACGTATTTGTTATGATTTATGCATGGGTTAACTTAATTTAATTTAATTTGTTTGGGCTAGGGTATGGGCATGGGACCATACTGCCATAATGCACCTGACTCCAAAGAGTGGATTTATTTGGATCGTTACAATACTGCTCTACTTGATCATCAACATTTCGCTTGATTTTGAAAACTTATTTGTTTCTAATAGTTCTCCTTGTTTGTGGCAATTTCGACAAGTTCCCATGTTATTCTTATAAAGAGCTTTCATTTCTTCCTGCATTACTTCGATCCACTGAGATGCATCTGAGTTGCTCAGTGCTTCTTGGAGAGTTAATGGCTCCTCATCCTCGGTTAGAAGGCAGTAGCCGATGCTGCTCATCATAATATAATCTGAGTGCCAAGGTGGTATGGATCTTACTCGTTCTGATCGACGAACTTCTTGTGGAACATCAGAATCCTCTTATTCTAATTCTTCGTGCTCTGGTGCAATTTCAGAAGAAGATTCTTTTTCTACCTGAACATTCGGAGTCTCTGAACTTATTGCTTCGGTGCCATCATCTCTCTCGTTCTTTTGTAGCTTATCTTCTACAAAGATAACATCACTGCTCCTTGTGGGTAGCGGGATCCCACGGGCGACACCCCTGGACTCCATCAGCATACCCCAAGAACAAGCACCTCCTAGATTTTGGATCTAACTTTGTAGTTTATGTACATTACGTACATCGGACTTCCAAATATATGAAGGTTGGAATAATCCACTGGATTTCTAGTCCACATCTCCATCGCTGCCTTCAACTCGATCGCAGTTGATGGGGAGATTAATCACATAACAGGCGGTGTTGACTGCTTCAGCCCATAACTTCTTGTCAAGGCCTGCAGCTCCCAACATGGCTCTTGTTCTCTCTAACAAGGTCTTGTCCATCCGCTCTGCCACTCTATTCTGTTGAGGAGTGTATGCTGTAGTTAACTGCCTTTTGATCCCTTCTCTTTTGCAGAAGCTTTCAAATTCATAATTAGTATATTCTCATCCATTATTCGTCTGCAAGCACTTTATTCTTTTTCCTGAATCAAGCTCAATCTGCGCTTTGAGAACTTTGAATTCTGAGAACACATTTCCCTTTCTCTTGATTAGATACATCCAATATTTCTTGGAATAATCGTCAATAAATGACACGAAGTACTACACACCTCCTAGGGATACAACTGATGTTTGCCATACATCAGAGTGGATTAGCCTTTCTTCTAGAGTTTGATGTGTTGAACTTCAATCAATGCTGCTTGCTAGTAACATAATACTGACAAAAGAGTAAGGTCACCTTATTAAATCCTGGTAGTCTCTTTTGCTAGACAAGAACCTTCACACATTCTTCTGACATATGTTCAAGTTTCTAGTGCCATTACATTGTAGTTGATTCTCCAAATGCAACAGATGTTTGTTCTTCTTGCAACATCTCCCCCTTTAGCACGTATAGCTTTGCAGCTTCCTTTTCTTCCTTCATAAGCACAAGCGTGTCACGGATTATTTTCATAATCCCCATCTCATGTTGAATAATGCTCTTTTTCTCCATGACTACCTTATACCTCTTGCCATGAGTCAAGTGAAACTATGAGATAAACTAACAAAATAAAAAAAATAGTTAACAATATGATAAAACTAAAAACTATGAGCATGTAATGGGGTGCTACTCCCCAGCAACGACACCAAAAACTTGATAAGTGGTGCAAGTATACACCGTCGTCAAGTAATACAATGCATGAGCAAATGTCATATCCTACGAAGAGTAGGCTCACTACATGCTAAAGCTCCTAATTCAATGACAAGCTAACCGAAAGATTCAAGGGGGTGTATTTACTAAACTACTAAACAAAACTAATTACACTAGGAACTAAGGGATTTCAAACTCAATGTTGTCACTACACTAGGGTCAAGTAAGCAGCATATTGGAAGAAAGGGTCACAAGGAGACAAACAACTTAAGGCTACGGTCTTATGCTTCATCACAATCCTCTAACATGTCAACTATGGATCAAATACTTCAAATGCGCCTAATGACTACAGAATTCATGTACAAGCTTGCACTATGGTCAAGTTACAAGATTGTGTCCTAGAATGAGGAGAATTTTCCTTTCAGCCTCACTACCAAACATGCTAGAGAATACGGTTGGGGTCTTTTAACCAACCAAGATCTTGATATGGTCTATCTCTTAATATGGCACTGCAAACTAGGGGTGCTATACCCCAAGGGCAGCAGTGTGTGTGCAATGTATGCCTCCTCTCCCCATATCCTTTCAGTCCCGAGGGAGAGGTTCAAGACGAGATAAGGGCTAACGCACCATGTATAGGCTAAGTATCACACAAAACTGAGGATAGTTGCTGCTTGATTCACTATGTCACTATCCTGAATCATGGCTTTCCCCTACATATGTGCAAGAACATAGCTAATAATCGGTGACAAACACCCAAATCAAGATTAGATCTAGACTAACTGGTGGAAATGTCTAAATCATTGAAGAACAATGAACACACATCATATAAATGCATAATAGACGAATGATCCATAGAAAGACAAAGCTAGAACATTGAAAATCCACTCAAACCAAGACTCAAGTTAACACGTTAGCTCATTCTTAAGGCATGAGCTTCAAATACTACAAAAAGAAAGCAAGAAAACTCCATAGAAGCCAAAAGATCTAGCCGCTCTATGGTTTCGTCTCTTCTCGGGTGTCTTCTCCTCTCCTTGGAATTTCTCCAAGTTCGCGGCCTCCCATAGCTAAATGGCGTGAATGAAACTCTCAAACACTTTTAGGGCAACATCCTGGTGCAATGGAAAGGCTTCCCCTCAAGTGGAATGAGAGATACAAGTGCATTCAAGGGCATCTTGGTCATTGCAGCTGCACTCGACCCAGTTTGGTAATTGGACATCAAATCCTAACTTGTCCGCCTCTTTTGCCTCTCATGTGTAAAGATTAATTGTAGAGTACTTCTAAGGCAACACGCCTATGAAATAACAACTCGATCCTCCAAGTGATTTGAGAGATATGCACGCTTCAAGGGGCCTGATGAACATTGCACACAGATTTTACCCGAAGTGATAAATCCATCCAAAGCACGATCTTCTTGCCATTGTCAGCCTTTCATGTAAACATAAAACTTGTAGAGGAACCCTTGAGCTACTGGTGAAATCTCAGCATCATCCTCACCTTGGTTGGGAAGTTACAACCTTTTTAAGGTCATGGAAGTAAGTCTCCAATCTTTACTCAAAATAGCTAAACAACTTATGGGGGAGTTGTTGGTCGTTGCCCGAAATGCACATTATTTGTCTCTTTTGCCCATGTGATGCTATTTTTTGTATAGAATGGCTTGGAAATCCATCTCACACGTTGGAATGTTGCACTTGACCTACATAGCATAAAATAAGCACAAAACAAGTATAAATCCGAGCATATGAACCATAATCAATGATAAATCAATGCATAAAATGAGCCTAAAAATATATATAATTTTGGCTCATCAACTACCCTACACTTAGAATGATGCTTGTCCTCAAGCATAAAAACGAAAGTAGAACCATAGATGGAAGAATGATAGTATACATGCATTGCACAAATGGAATGATAATTAAGTAGTGATCAATGTAGTGCAAGATGAAGGTGTGTCTGGCTACAAGCAACAAGAATGTGTGGGCTAAGGCAAGGGATAGAAGCTCTTGGAATCAGTTTAGGAGGAGAAATATCATCACACCCCCTCTGGTTTCATGCTTCTCTATTAACTATCAGGATGTGTCCCTTTTGCTCATTTGCTGCTTCTCTAGGAATGAAGTAAGCTCTTCACTTTCAATCCACTATCCTTTGTGCACGAACTTCATGATAATCTCAGTCTAGACCTTGACTCCATCACTCTCTTACTTTTAGGGGTTAGTGCTTAGATGAGGGCTCCTCTCGTTGATGGAGTTGGACAGAATTAATGGTCTCTCATCTTTGGCTTGCACAAGTGTGGGAGGAACTCTAGATCTAATTTGAGTGTAAGATGGTAGTAATCAATTGCCCTCAACCTCTTCTTCCTTCTTAGCTCAACAATGCTGGATCTTTATAAACTTTGCTTGTCTTCAATCTTGAATTGAGCTCAGCTTCTTCTTTCATGTTGCTGGCTTTAGCATTGAGGTCCCAAATTTGCTTCGGGTTCTTCTTTTGATGAATACTTGGATGCTTGATCATCTTTTAAATCATTATGGAGGTACTGACCTCCTTTCCTTTTCTTTGTTGGATCATGCATCTTTGAACTCCTTTGATAGAATTTTCTCTTTCACAGCTCCTTTCATTTGAACTCAACTAGCTCCTTTCTTTCTTGAGAGTTAAGGACAGGTTCACTAGAATCTAAGCACTCAAATCAGGATAGAGGCTGCATCTCTCCCTCCCCTCATGAAAAACATAATGACACGTAGCCTCGGACCACCAATCCATTCATGCATCCCACCAAACTAAACCACAGAAGAGCTCACTCCCAATCTCAAAATATGCAACAGTGGGGCTTGCCAAGCCACAATCAAACAAGCATGAACAGATTACACTAGTCATTGGGGGTGCATATGAACAGAATGAGCAGAATCAAGCGAAAAATTTAGACATAAATGGGCAAACAGAATCAAGTCTATAGATGAATAGGCATAAAAAGTGCAAAGGACTTGTAAACAAGATATGCACAAGATATTATGCCTAGTAAACTACCCCTCACCCCACACTAAAAATTTCACTTGCCCTCAAGTGAATAAAAACATGTATACAATGTAAAAGCTAGGACAAGGAACAACAACACCAGGAGGTAAGGGGATATATATCTTAGGTTGAACCCATGATAAGCTTGATTCATGCATCTAATGCTCTTTGGGTGTCTTTACCCAACACTGGAACACCTTCCTTCTATCTTGGAGCAGCTGATCCAGGGGGTGGTTCCACCCCACACTTAGCTCAAATCGGCTTCATGCATCAACTTGCACACAAAAGTTAGAAAACTAAGGAAAAAAACAATTAAAATACTAACTACTTTTCTTGGGTTGCCTCCCAAGAAGCTCTGAGTTTAAGGTCCTCAGATCAACCACTTCAAGTGGGCTCATCCCACATTTAAGAAGTGTTTGGCCTTCCAAATCTTCTCAGCAGAAAGATTTGGATCATGCTGCTGACCATTGCTTTCCTTGAAGGCCTGAGCAAGTGAACACCTTTTTACTTCCTTTTTTGTGCTCTTCCAAGCTTTCTCGGTGTTCATCTCTTACCATGGCAGCTAAGTGACAAAGTTCATTATTGACTTTCAAGCATACACTACTCTGCCATGGCTCACTTTCCTCTGTCGCTCTCTCAACTTCTTGGACAACATGAGATCTTTGAGCTTCTTCCCATGCTTCTGTGGACAACTTCTCCAATTGAGATCCAAACTCCGTTGCTGCACTTTGCTAGTACAGCTTGAACTCAGTCACTCCTTGATCCCAAGTCTGCTTCTCTCCAAAAGGTGGTTTCCTTTTAAGCTTGATTGGGTCACTGAGAGGACTCTACTTATGTGGGACCCTCTCCCCCAATGACTCAATAGCTTTAGGGAGCACTTTTTTCTCTTCTTTCAAGCAGATGACTTTCTAGTTCAGTAGGGGCTCATTCATGGAGTACCCCAGGCCAAAAAAGAGGAAACTCTTGGACCTCATTAAGACGTTTGCATGGTTCCTCTTCAAGATATGGCTGCTGCCCAATCACCACTTCTTCTTCTTCTTCTTCTTATTCTTTGACTTGTGGGTTCAATTATTGAGGATTAGCAAACGGCTTCCACAACTCAAGAAGTCTCTTTCCCTCTTCATTCCACTCCTTGCTGCCTTGAATTAGATGATTTAGAATATTTGGAGCAAGATGAGGGTCTTCCTTGTATTCCTTTTTACCCATTGTGGCCCCTTGACCATTATGTGATTGTATCTATTTCTCAACAAGTCTCTCCACTTCTTCAGCTCCTATTTCCTCTAGAAAGTCAGCAAGCTCTATAAAGAGTTTCATATGGCTCTCCTCCTCTTCATCCAACTCATTACTGCCTTTCAATGCCAATGCTTGGCACAGTTCTCTTGGAATCAGCTCCTCTGGCTCACTTCTCTTAATTTCATAATGCTTCTGATGTGGTTGAGCTTGTGGGGGAGTCACTACTTGCTGTTTGTTTCCCAAAGATAGCCTATGGTGATCATTCTCCCAGTGTTAAGGGTGGGCAACTCCAAGTAATCCTCTCAGTTACCTCTATCATTACCTTGCTTGTATAGAGTTCTTAATTGATCAAGGTACATCAACTGATCCATAAGAACATTCTCTTCATCCGGGCAACGACTCATATCATGATCATCTCCACAAATCTCACACTTTGAATCCAAAAGTTGTTGCAACCAAAGTTCTTGTACGGGAATGACCGAAGAGATGAGACTCCACAAAGGCTTGATGCATGATGCTTGGTCAATTGAACAATTTTGTGCCAAAATCTCTATAGGCGTGCTATCTTCATGTTGAATAATGCTATTTTTCTCCATGACTACCTTAAACCTCCTGCCAAGAGTCAAGTAAAACTGTGAGATAAACTAAAATAAAACGAAATGAAGAAAAACAGTTAACAATATAATAAAACTAAAAACTATGAGCCTGTAATGGGGCACTACTCCTCGACAATGATGCCGAAAACTTGATAAGTGGTGCAAGTATACACCATCGTCAAGTAATACAATGCATGAGCAAAGGTCATATCCCACAGAGAGTAGGCTCACTACATGCTAAAGCTCTTAATTCAATCACAAGCTAACTGAAAGATTCAAGGGGGTAAGCCAAAATTTTCTGGTGCAGACCTTATAGAGCCGAGTTTTGCCTTATGGTGCCGAAATCTATTATTGGCCATTGGATTTGTGCTTCAACGGCCGAGATCATTTCATTTAAGTTTTAAGTGAAATGATTTGGCCGTTGAAGCACAGATCCAACGGCCTATAATAGATTTCGACAAGTTCGGCACCATAAGATCTGCACCAAAAAAAATTTGTGTATTTACTAAGCTACTAAACAAAACTAATTACACTAAGAACTAAGGAATTTCGAACACAATGTTGTCACTACACTAAGTTCAAGTAAGCAACGTATTGGAAGAAGGGGTCACAAGGAGACAAACAACTTAAGGCTATGGTCTTATGTTTCATCACAATCCTCTAACATGCTACAGATCAAATGCTTCAAATGCACCTAATGACCACAGGATCCATGTACAAGCTTGCACTATGGTCAAGCTACAAGCTCGCCTTTTAGCATGAGGAGAATTTTGCCTTTCGGCCTCACTACCAAACATGCTAGAGAACACGGTTAGGGTCTTTAAATCAATCAAGATCTGTCTATCCTTTTTTTGATAAGCTGATATGGTTTATCCCTTAATATGGCACTGCAAACTAGGGATGCTACACCCCAAGAGCGGCAGTGTGTGTGCCATGTATGCCTCCACCCTCCATATCCTTTCGGTCCCAAGAGAGAGGTTCAAGACGAGATAAGGGCTAACTCACCGGGTATAGGCTAAGTCTCACACAAAAACGAGGATAGTTGGTGCTTGATTCACTATGTCACTATCATGAAACATGGCTTTCCCCTCCATATGTGCAAGAACATAGCTAAAACGGGTGACAAACACCCAAATTAAGATTAAACATAGACTAACCGGTGGAAATATCTAAATCATTGAAGAACAATGAACACACATCATACAAATGCAAAATAGACTAATGATCCATAGAAAGACAAAGCTAGAACATTGCAAATCCACTCAAACCGAGCCTCAATTTAACAAGTTAGCTCATGCATAAGGCATGAGATTTAAATACTACGAAAAGGAAGCAAGAAAATTCCATAGAAGCCGAAAGATCCAGCTGTTCCATGATTTCGCCTCTTCTCGGGTGTCTTCTCCTCTCCTTGGAATTTCTCCAAGTCCGAGGCCTCCTAAAGATAAATGGCATGAATTAGACTCTCAAACACTTCTATGGCAATGTCCTGGTGCAATGGCAAGGCTTCCCCTCAAGTGGAATGAGAGATACAAGTGCATTTACGGGCATGTCGGTCATTGCAGCTGTACTAGACTCAGTTTGATAATTGGACATCAAACCCTAGCTTGACCGTCTCTTTTGCCTATAATGTGTGAATTTGAATTGTAGAAGACTTATAGGGAAAAGTGCCTGTGAATTAAAGCTCGATCCTCCAAGTGGGTTGAGAGACATGCATGTTGCAAGGGACCTGATGGACATTGCGTGCGGATTTTACCCGAAGAGGTAAATCCATCCAAAGCAAGGTCTTCTTTCTATTTTCAGCCTTCCATGTAAACATACAACTTGTAGAGAAACCTTTTACCAATGTCCAGGTGAAATCTCAGCTTCATCATCAGCTTGGTTGGGAAGTTACAACCTTTTAAAAGTCATAGAAGTAATTCCCCAAAGTTTACCCAAAATTGCTAGGCAAATTATTGGGAGTTGTTGGTTGTTGCCCGAAATGCACATTGTTTGTCTCTTTTGTCTATGTGATGTTATTTTGTGTGTAGAATGGCTTGGAATTCCATCTCACACGTTGGAATATTGCACTTGACCTACATAGCACAAAATAAGCACAAAACAAGTGTAAATCCGAGCATATGAACTACAATCAATGATAAATCAATGCGTAAAATGAGCCTAAAACTCTATATGATTTTGGCTCAACACCGGTTGGTCACTAATAGCCGCCAGAAAATTATTCTTTCGCATGATAGCCTTTATCATCAATTTTTACAACGAGAAATCATTCCCGTTGAATTTTTCCAACTCAAACTTTGCCGCCATAGCTTCTATCACGAACCCAAAAATTCTGATATCAATTATTGTGAAAATTGGACGGATAGAGCCTAACTATAGATAATAATTTTCAGGAAATAATACTGAAGATAAATAGAACACACATATTTACGTGGAAACCCCTAAACAAATTAGGGAAAAAACCGCGAGCAAGGATAGAAGAATTCCACTATGAAAGAATATTGGAGTTACAATCTCTTTAAACCACTAGGAGATACCATTTGTAATCTCTCTAGAGAATAAAGGATAAACACTCAAACTCTCTATTTTTCTCTTTAGTATTTCTCACACTGTAATGGACTCGGAGACTGTGGAATGATCTAACAAATGAAGGAGGATATCCTTTTATAGGAGAAAAACAACGTGACAATAGTAGTGTGAACGACTACAACTGCGTGACACATTTTTCTTGTCGTTCCACATTTTTTCATTCTTTGCCGACATCGTTTTTCATGCGTGAGATCCTCAATGTGATGCTCAACATGTGTGATAGCTTCATTCCCGCCGACACTCTTTTTCCTTACCGACATTGAGCAGCGTGCTGCCCTTCCAGGCTTGTGTACGGATAAAAGGGAAAGTTCGGGTAATCATTGTGATTCGTGTCACCGCTTACAATACCTGCAATTTTAGCATATTTCTCAGGAATGGGACCGTCTCTGATCAGGACTGCAGGTTGAAGACGAAATTGTAGTGCAGAAAATGAAAACTGATATAGCGCACCGCATTGAAAGCTGTGAGCCACACACCTCTGTCACAATACTGAGAGTGGGGCCAATACAAGTACACACATCAATGTTGGTGTGTGTATTTGTGCTTATGCAGTGTGGGAGCAGTGCTTGTGTGGGGTTCGCTATAGCGGCTTTCGCAGAAAATGGATCATTGTGGCAGCTTTTTCCTATGGATTCAATTATGAACTGACGCATAATTCACACCACTTTTCTTCTCCCATTACAATTTTACCAATTTCATCACACCATTCACGCTTTTCTCCAGACTTGTCGTTGTCGCTACTCCTCTTCTCCATTTTCTAAAAGTTGCATCCTTTGACTTATTTAGTGAAAAAGGATCTTCTTGATCAGCTCTCAGATGGCACTCTTGCCCCGCCCCGACAAGGAGACCTCCCAACATCAGTCCAGGTCTGGGGCGTGGGCTGGCGCCACCCCCACCCCCCGCCATTATACTAGATATGTATGTTATTAATTATATTTTTGAGCTTCTCAGAAAAAGATTTAACGAAATTAACAGTGACCAAGATGTTAAAATCATATAAGACTATAGGGTTTTTTTGTCTCAAGTGCATAGACTTTCTATCGTTGTGACTAATTCAGACTGTAGGCGGTGTCAATAGTCGGAATTACAATGATGTGTATAAATATGTGTAAAGTTATGTAGCTATATAGACTTCTACTTTGATAAACATGACTTTTTCCCTGATTGTGTGTGTCCAACATCTCTATGTGTTTAAATTACATGTCAGATTGATTATTTAGTCTGTGGACATTTTCACTTCGGATGATTAATAGAACGGATGCAATCTTTTTTTAGAGAATTTTCAACAAAATAATTATTGGAACGATAGCAATTGAATTTCACATTTGAGAGAAAGTATGGTCCCTCAAGCTCCCAGAGAACATTAAAATGTTCCTCTGGATGTTTCTGCATAATGCCTTAAAGACCAACTATGAGCGGCATAGGAGGGGGTTTCCCTACGAATTACTGTCATATCTGCTCACACCTAAAAACTGCATTGCACATTTTTCGTGACTGTAGCCATAGTCAGAGGATTTGGTTGGGTTTGGCTAGTACCCTCCCAGCCTCTTTCTATGGGCACAGTTCACTTCAAGCATGGATTATTAGTAATCTTCTTATTCCTAATATCTCTACTGAGTGGCAGATTTTATTTGCAATAGCATGCTGGTGAATCTGGGGATCTCACAATGCAGAAATCTTCCAGGGGTACAAAATTGGTGGTTCGGAACTCTGTAACAGCATTAAAGCCACATCGAGTGAAACCTTGAGGTTCTTCGCGTACAAGGCCGCGCAGTCAGCGAAGAGGACCACAACTACTGGCAGGATCTCTAACCTTAATGATTTACATGACTTTGTAATGGATTTCAAGGTTCACGTGGATGGAGCTGTCAGTAGGATTAACAATCGAGCTTGGTGCGGTGGTGTCATTACAACTGCAGTCGGCCACTAGATCATGGGCTTTTGTGAGAGGCTTGGAAAATGTCCTAGTTCTACAGCCGAGTTTTGGGCTATCCTCCATGGTATGATGTTAATCCACCATCTTCAGTTGCATAATGTCATTCTTGAGTTGGATTGCACAAATGCACTAGCAGCCATCCAAGGACACATGGTAGATTTACCCAATTCTTCGATCGTCCGCAGGATTCAGCAAATGCTCAGCAATCCATCCATCCACCTTTGCTATACTGGGTGCCCAAATCTGCAATATGCTGACTATATGTCTAAGAGAGGCTTGTCCAACAGTAATATAGAGATGTTGTACTTCATGGACAGTTCACTGCAGCTTACAATTAAATTACCAGAGGTACTATACTCGCTGATCAGATCAGACTGGGAGAGGGCATCCTCGGGCCCGCTACTGTGGTGCATTCCCCGCAATCAGACGTACTATACTCGTTGATCAGATCAGACTGGGAGAGGGCATCCTAGAACTTATTGTGGAACCAGGATCACCAACTGCCATAGAGCCAGCACACCCGGACATGCCAGTATTCTGGGTTACCACAGATGTGAACCTATCTTTCGTATTTCAGCCCCCTTGAGACGTCTGTTTTTTCCGGCTTTCAGACTCGGAAGCATCCTCTACTATCTATATAAAAAATTTTACATTGCGTGTGGCACAATCCGGTTGGTCAACTATTGCAAAAAAATAAAAATATATAAATTGTACATTATAATTGGTGGATTGCTTGTTGATAACCAACTAAGATCCATAGGGTAGCCTGGACTTTTTAGCCAAAATTTGAGAGAAATGCCTTTGGCCCCGATTATCCGTGTCTACCACATCTATTTATGCTTAGGACGAGAAAATGTAAGACTGATTAATTACCATGTAGAGATTTTGAATGCGTACATAGCGCACGAGGATGTGTGATATGAAATGCGCACGTCAAAGATGCCGCATTTTAAGTGGCCCACTGGATGACCCAAACTCCAGTGAGGTCGCCCCACGCAAACTTCGTCCGGTTCTCGCAACTCATCCTGTGTGACTATTTCATTTTTGAGAGATTTTCTATTAAAATTGATGAAAAAATGAATGTGAATCATATTTTCAGCATTTTTAGCAAAATAGTCATTTTAAATGACAATTCTTGAAAATTTGTATGCTGCACAAGTTGGTTGGGCAACTTTAGCTGAAAAATATAATAATTGAAATTCTACATTGGACTTGGTGGTTGACTTGTTGATAAATAAACCGAGACCCATAGAATACGTCGGGCTTTTCAACCAAAATTTGGTTGATATACGACTTTGGCCTCAATTCACATTCATAGTGTCCCGCATCTAATTGTGTTTAGGTTGAGTTATTGTGAGATTCAGTAATTAGTGTGTGAAGGTTTTTCGTTGTCATTGATGAATGGAAAGGATCTAAATCTTATATTCAACATCTTTTAACAAAATATTGAATTTCACGTTGACGGGGCACAGGCTCGATGGTTAACTCCACCAAGAAAAAATTGAATCTACAAATTTTACGTTGTAGTATGATCAACCCTGATCCGGGGTAGGTTGGACTTTCTAATCGAAATTTAATAGATACGACTTTAGCCCAGATTACTTTTGAGTCTTAACATATTTTTCTGTATAACCAAGGTAGCTTAGTCCGGTAACGATTAGATGATTTTCTAAATAAGAGGTCTTGAGTTCAAGCCTCACCAAAATCGTTTGGCCAAACTTAATTCATATGAGCCTTTGGGCTGGGTGCAGACCCCCTAAATTAATCGGGAGTGTAAAAAGTTCTCGAATACTAGGGATGGACGAGAGTATTTTTCCCAATTTACTTACCTAAAAAAACATATTTTTCCATATAGGAGAGTACGTGGCATATTTATGAGTTATCATTCCGAGATTCATATATTCTTCTCCATTCTAATCCATTTTAGCCGGGCATTCTTAAAATCCATAGCTGATCCGTGTATGCTATCAAAACCTATTTGAAAATCAACTTTAAATAGAGTGGACAAGTTCTTCTTTGGTTTGACATCATGTACTAACTTATTAGTGAGCAATGCACCATCAAAAATCTGCAAACAAAACCAGTTTTATTCTTTGAAATCAAGTCAGGTAGCGCCCTTCAATAGAACATATAAACCTGAAATTCTTTCTACTTGGTATTTGGTTAATTTTTTTTATGTCACAGGGTCGTCTCGGCTTTTTGAAAATGTCACTGTCCGGACTTGGTAAATTCGAGAATAGAGCCCGGACTTGCGAAAGCAAGGAATTTTCGCCCGGACTTGCGAAAGCAAGGAATTTTTGCCCGAACTTGCGAAAAAAGGGAAATATAAATCCCGATGTTCGCAACGACGGACGCGATTAAAACAACTAATGACAGTAATTAGGGTAACCCGGACTTCCCAAGTCTGGGATATTGAGTTTAGGCTCTCGGTGTTCGGAAGTTCGGGTAATATATTCGCATTATATTTTTTATTAATTTTTTTTACTATCCGTATAAATATCATTTTTATTTTTTTACGAAAATAAAATACTAAAATACACGCATAATACATAAATACATCTAATAAAATAATAAATGTCATTGTTTATTTGGTTGCAGTAATTCCTCCATAATATCCTGCCATGATTCTGGCTCCGTTGAGGTCCGGGCTTGTGAGGTTCCAATGCCTAAATCAAAACTCGGGGCTCGTATTCCCTGAGTGCCAAGTGGAGTCCACTCGTACTGATGTTCTGGTTCAGGCACAACAGGACCTTCTATCCGGGATGAGATAATTGAGATGCATTGCTGCGTAGCCTCTCGCCACTGATCCACTGTCTCACAGCGTTATTGCATCTCTCGCAGCTGGTGAAACTGTAAATAGTAAATAATAAATTTATATGAATAAATCGAATTAAAAAATTCATAAATAAAAAATAAAAAAACTAATTTTACCATCATGGCCAGTAACGAGTGCTAGTCGTATGGAACTCCCCTCTCCGGTCTTGATAATATGGGACTATAGTAGGGCCGGCAATGCCGATTAAACCATCTGTATAAAAAGGGTCTCATCTGCCAATCATATCTGCTAGAGGTGGATTCCCAGTAACATAGTGCCCACGATTGTCCCACATCTGATGGTAATGTGGGAGGAGAGTACTTCTAGAATGGCTAGCGGTCCTGTGAAGCAGCGTCTCTCTCATCCTGTCGACCGGCTCCGAAATGGGCTGAACATAGCCAAACTGATGTCGAACATGACGGGCATGAACGAACTCAATGAACTCCATCCAAAAGATAGGACTGTCGTAGTCCCACAAGAACCGATCTTCAGCACTAACCTGAGACATCTCCTCTACACTGTACGGAGTGGAGACGAACTACACGTAATACATGAATCGTTAGGGTCATTTTAAAAAAAATATGAATATCATACTATAATATTAAAAAAATATTGAAACATCAAAATGCAAACCTGGTCGGCACGTACATCATCCAACTGTATCCGGATCATCTGGATCACATGTCTCCCCTGGTCTACGCTCCTCATAATCCTCACAAATTTTACACCGTAGACCTCAGGAAAGTCCGGATTTCTCCGAACCTCGTGGCTTTCCAGCCATGTGGGCAGAATCTGGGGGGAGATAGTAGGCAATCAAGAATACCCTCATAGCTGAATGAGCCGCGTCACTCCACCCATGGTTTTGGCATCTTTAGTGTGAGCCATGCATAGATAATGATGAATGTGACACAACACGGCACTCCCCCAACTATAATGCCTGATGGTGTCAATGTTCTCCAACAAGCGGAAAATCCTCATAGGAATTTTATTACCGAATTTATCCGGTGATTAAATACCACCCACTATAAGTGCAAGCACGGCACGGGCATAGAACTGCACCTCCTCCTCGGTGCTCGCGTCAGTGTTCGTGAGAGATGACAAGAAGCCCTCAACATAAGGTATCTTGACTGCGGATTGAGAGAAGGTCTCTCTGGGTAAGTCCATGCCAAGTCACCGTTCCAAATATAATTGAGACTACTGCAACGTCCAGTGTGCATCCCCCGCAGCACCAGAACGAAGGGGGTATAGGAATCCCCCACAATATCGAAACATCCTGGAGAGTGATCGAACACTCCCCGAACGGTAACTAGAATGTATATGTTGCCGGATGCCACCTCTCAACCAGTGTCATAATAAAGTGGTCATCTTTTCGTATATCTGCGGCGAGGTAAGCACCCCACATCCCAGCATCAAATATGTACTGCTGCACCCGACGATGCAACTCTAGCAAACGTATACATAGATCCGGATGGTGTATTTTCATCACGTGATCTGCCTTTATTTTTCTCTCCAAAATTTTTGAGCTACGATGTTTGCTCAAATCTCATAACAATTTCTGTGAAACCGGTTGGTACAAATCTGTTCTCTGACTTTGCGGCGTAGTCATGCTACAAAATAGAACAACAATTCATATCAATTCAAATAACAATTTCTAATAATTCATAAAAATTCATAACAAATTAATAACAATTCAAAATATTTCATAACAATTCACTAATAATTTTTAATATTCCATAACAATTCATA
>JAOYMZ010031110.1:0-16635 GCA_025802335.1 Pinguicula primuliflora | reverse complement strand
GCATCAGTTGTTTTGTAGGTGTATCCAGCAATGAATTCATCATTCGTACCCCTGATAACACCTCCAACACCCACCATATTGTCACCTGAGATTCTAAAACAGGAGGTTTAAAGTCTAAGCATCCCTGCTGATTCTAAAACAGGAGTGTTCTATGGGACTTTGCAACGCTGAGACACTTTGGGGTGGAGAGATGTAATGCAGTTAACAATGTCCAATCCCCTTGCTTCAAGCTTCCCTTCAGTACCCAATTTAGCTGCATATCTCACAAACCAGCTATTGTAACAGCGATTACTTGGTCCTTATTCATAGACTGATCATCATACTTTGCAGTGCATTGAGCAACCCAAATTGACCAACAAATACATATTGGAAGTAGTAGGGTCACCCATTTATAGAGGTTGGAACCAACCGTGTCATTCCACTTTCCCATTCTCACGAATAGGTGAGCTGAAGGGGTTGAGATGTCACAGATTCGCTCAAAGAAGCACCAGACTTCCTGAGCAATGTCCCCAGCTAAGAATAGGTGGTTCAGCATTTCCTCTTGCGGGTTTCATTAACAACAGAGACACTTTGAGGCCAGATGAATCCCTATCCTTTTAATTCGATCATCTACTGGGACTGCATCCAGGAGTATTTTCCAGATCAAGAGGATCATCTTCAGGGGTATAGCCTGATGCCAAATTCACAGGAAACATTTTTGCTATGGAGCTCAGTGTCTTATCTGATTCCAGGCTGATCTGAAGCTAAAGCATCCATCTTTGGATGGTTCCCAAACACATTTATCTTCCCTCAGAAAGCTTACTACACCACTGATATCATCCTGCACCTCTCTTGGCAGGTTCAAACCCCGAAAGTTCCACTGATGATTGATCCTGAGGTCCCCCAAACTGCACTCATTCGGGATGTGCGTAATGTGGTTACCAATGGGACCATGTGCAGTCCACTTGTCCCACTAGAAATCTATCTTGGATCCATCTCCAGCCATCCAATAAGTATGATCAAGCATAACTTGTCTAACCACCAGAAGACGTTTTCAGGTACGGGAGTGGGATGTTTTGACTGGTGTTATGCATGGACTGCAAGTAGGGAAATATTTCTGTTTCATATAAGCTGCCAGCAGGGAATTCTCCATTCTTATCTGCCAACACAATTTTATTGTAGCTGCCACACACACAGCTTGTAATCTGCGAAATCCCAATCCTCCTTCGAAAGTTGGTAAACACATTCATTTCCATGAGACCCAATGCTTTTTCTGCTTGTCTTCATTCGCCCCCCCAAAAAATCGAGCAAATCTTTTCTCAATTTTTTTAATGATCAGTTTACCAGGTTGCAGGGACATTGCTTGATATATCGGGAGACTAGATAAAACATGACGAATAAGGATTAGCCTCCCTCCTGGAGATAGTGATTTCAGAGTCCAACTATCCAGTTTCTTTTTCACTTTGAGTTGAATGGAGCCAAATAAACCGGATACTTTCCTCCGTGTATACAGTGGCACCCCAAGATAAGTCTGCGTAAATGTAGCGTGGGAGAGGCCAATACAAAGTGCTATGTCTCGGATGCACTCTGCAGCTACTGCTTTGTCCACAAAGAAACAGTTTTTTTGCCTATTGATTTTCTGGCCCGATTCCTGCTCATACTGACTAACCAGTTCAAACACTGAGTTCAGCCCCAATTTAGACCCCTCGGTGAATATCATCAGATCGTCCGCAAAGGCTAGGTGGGATATAGAGATACATCCTCTGGGAAGTGTATATGCGCATTTGGCATTGCTCTGTACCAATTTGTTCAAGCCTTTACTAAGCGCCTCAGACGAAAATATAAACAGTGCAGGGGACAACAGATCGCCTTGCTTCACTCGTCTTGTGGATTTGAAATATCCATAACTCCGACCTTTATACAGAATGGAGAACCAGCTGTTAGATGGAATCCTCCACACCATATCGATAAATGTTTCCGCAAGCCCAAATGCTCGTAGAGTCTTTGTTAAAAATAGCCAAGAAACGTGTCAAATGCCTTCTCCATATCCAGTTTCATTGCCATATTGATACCACCTTGTTTTTTGTCCAAAGATTGCAGCAGTTTTTGCGCCAGGATGGTATTGTCAGAGATTAATCTCCCCTTTACGAACCCACTTTGTTGGGGGGAGATTAATGAGGGAAGAAGGGCAAAGAGTCTAGTCTCCATGATCTTGGTAAAAATTTTGCCAAGAAAGTTACACAGGCTGATGGGGCGCAGCTCAGATATATTACTTGGGTTTCAGACCTTCGGCACCAAACAAATCAGTGTGGAAGTTACCATTTTTGGAAGCTTCTGGCCTGCGAAGAAAGACCTCACTGCATCTATTACATCAGCAGATATGATGTCCCAGCAGTGCTGGAAAAAGGCCCCAGAAAACCCATCTGGACCAGGAGCGCTGTCCTTATTTAGTTGGAACACCGCTGTTCAGATCTCTGAGCTTTCTGGCCAATTGGTTAGGCTGGAATTCATCTTAGGTGTGACAATTCTTGGAATCAGATCCACCAAACTTGAAACAGATGAGTCCACTTCAAATGTGAGCTGATGGGTGAAATGTTGCACTATTAAATCTGGGATCACAGATTTGGGATACTTATTCCCATCCTCATTTATCAAATATAAGTTGGCACTTTTGGCCCTCTTGATCTGCACAGTTTTGTGAAAGAAAGCTGTGTTGTGATCACCTTCAGCAAGCCATTTGATACGGGACTTTTCTTTCCAGTAAATCTCTTCGGCCAGCAAGTGTTTGATATGAATTGGTTTGGCATTGGAGAGGTTTATCCTATCCTGGTCTCCCCCACGTTGATCATATTTCAGCTCCAATAGCTTCATTTCCTCTTCTGATTTTCTGATGTTCGCAAAAATATCTCCATAAACCTCTTTATTCCACACTCTTAGTTCTTGCCTCAAAAGTTTTAACTTCTCAGCAAACTATCTGATAGGGTTGGAGCATTGGATGGTAGAGTCCCAAACTTCAGCCACTTTTGCCAGAAAATCAGTATGTTGGGTCCAAAAATAGTGGAATTGAAATCTGGAGGGTGGAGGTTTCCCAGTAGAGATCACTTCAAGCAGTAATGGAGCATGGTCCGAAATCCCACGGTGAAGATGCTGCACTTACACTGTATCTGCATTTAGCACCCAACTTTCAGATAGAAGAATTCTGTATAGCCTCTTCAAAACACAATATTTCCCTACTCTATTATTACTCCAAGTAAATGGGGCTCCCAGATAGCCAGCATCGGCTAGGTTGCAGTCCTGTATGGCATCAATGAAGTCAGAGGATGAAGCTAATTTTATTGGGTTACCCCCTTGCTTTTCCTCTGATGAAATGACCACATTGAAGTCTCCGCCAATAAGTAGAGGCTCTGTTATTTGCTGACAAGCAGTGTGCATATCTTCCCAAAGTTCAATTCGTTCTGAACGGGTACATTTTGCATAAACTTTCCCAATGTAGAAAAAAGCTGAAGAGTTTGCAGCCACAACCTTCATTACCAGAAGCAGGGATACATCCAGAAAAACGGAACAGTTCATAGAATGAGTCCAAATGATCCATATAGTATTAGCCATGTTTGAAACCCCTCCATGGAATTTTAATTTTTGAACCAGATATGGTAATTTGGAATTCAGTATTTTGGGTTCCAGCAGAACGACAAAGTCCAGTTGATAAGTTTGAACAAGATTCAAAATTCTGCGTTGAGAAGGTTTGTTTCCAACCCCTCTTATATTCCAGAATAGTTCTTTTGTCATTTAGAGAGAGAGTTAGCCTTGGACCGGAGGTGATATCATGCAATTTTTTATGGAGAGATTTTTTCCTGACTTTACTCTTCTTTGGCTTTCTGTTTAGACTCGGAAAAACCTCCTCCCCCACAAATACACCCTATTTGGAGATGGGTTGAGTGCTTGTATCATCATCTGAGGGCAGATAAGAATTCTCAAAATTTTCTCCCCCACTCCAGAACTTCCTCTGATTCTGATTTTGAGCCTCATCAACATTGGATGTAAAACAGGATTCCGGGGCACTTCCCATACATTTTTTGTTCTGTCCTTCCCCAAGCACTGACAATTTCACTGCATGGGTAGAGTTATATTTTCTAACTGATTCACTGGAGTCCATGACTGAACCCTCATGTGCAGAAGTAATAGATCTCTTTTTATCAGTTTCTAGTAACAAAGCCTCATTCTTAGCGAAAGCCTCCAGTGCAGCATACCGACAGGAGGAGGTTAGACAACACAAATAAGAGGAATTAATATTAACAGATGGAA
Organism: Pinguicula primuliflora; assembly: GCA_025802335.1. Taxonomy (NCBI): domain Eukaryota; kingdom Viridiplantae; phylum Streptophyta; class Magnoliopsida; order Lamiales; family Lentibulariaceae; genus Pinguicula; species Pinguicula primuliflora. The sequence goes on along the minus strand of JAOYMZ010031110.1, from coordinate 12,354 downwards.
CACATTTAACATCTATAGCCTCTACTATGGAGTCAGAGATATCAGCATAATCAGGAACAATACTAGGGCCGGAATTAGATATAACAATTTTTTCAGCACATGTAACAGCATGAATATCCAAATCAGCATTAGCACTAACATTAGTAACAGTCTTTAAATTAGCTACACAAGTGGTCACATCTCCTGCACACAATCCAATCACATTGGCGTCATAGTTCACCAAATCTCCAATAGCCTCAAGCTCACCAAGATGAACAATAGTAGGAATATCACGGGTCATAAGTTTTGGATCTATAAAGTTAGGAGACATACCCGGCTGGCCCATTCTCTGTGCTGTAGATTGAGTCAAAACCGCAGTTTCTGCTGAGATATTAAGAGTCTGGATAATATGCTGCAAAATACTGTCCAACGATGCAAAGTCCGTGGTGTTTGAGTGACCGGATGGGTGTCCCGCTTCAATATTAACATTGTGACTGGTTCCAACAATATCTACAGGATTCACTGGTCGGAACTGGAATTTCTGTATTCCGTTGCCTTTTCCACCATTGAGAAAACCAGCAGGAGGTCTTGATGCTGTGTCATTGTTCTTGTTGGGTTGGGGATTTGTTAGAGGAACTAAAACCTTGCAGCTGGCAATAGGGTGACCTTTTCTCATACAATGACTACAGTAATCTGGAATGTAGTCATAATTAATTGGTTGCCAAAAGGCCATTGTTCCCATTTTCACCCAGACTCGTGTTGGTGGAGGCTTGAGAAGATAAATTTCCACACACTGTCGAGCTTCACTTGGCCTGGTGAGCTTCAATGTTGCTTGGTCCAGCATCACAGGATTACCAATCGACCGAGCTATATAAAAGATTGACTCGCGCTCATATAGCGGCAGCGGTAGCTTAGGCAAAGATATCCAGACAAGGGCTATTGAAGGTTCCTCCTAACTGGTGAAATAGGGAGTCCAACAGAACACCCTCATTGGAAAACCCCCAATATTCCAAATCTCTCGTAACAAAATTCGATTTCGATCCTCCATGCAATTGAATCGTGGCAGAATGTGTTTGTAGTCCATAACTCCAATGGAGATCTCAGATTTTAATCCCAGATTTGTAAGAAGCTTATGCAGTTCCTAAATTGAGGGTCATCCCCGGGAAAACTTACCGATTAAAGATGTCACAAAAGGGGCGCTGAATCTCTCAACATCAGCTACGGTAAAGGTTATCGCCGGTTCTCCATCTTTGCGCCATATATCACGATTGGTTGGCCTTGCTTCCAAATCGGCGAATGATTTTGAAACCGCCGTTGCATACATCATTTTGTGTGTTTCCAGTCCTTCGCCGGGGAGATTTGCTTCCGAGGAGAGCACAGCCGCGGCCGCCAGGGCCATTAGACTAGATGGGGCCGGTCAGAACCAGAGAAACTAGTAGATCCTGACCTCTCTGGTCCGAGAAGATAGTAATCGGTGACCGTTGCCAGAGAGAAAATTGCACGTAGTTTGTGAACACATAGACTATCATATAAACCCCGTCAGCCACCCTGATACCAGTGTTCGAGAAAGCGTTGGGCGACCCCAAGGCGTTTTGGGGCCGCCCAGCGCCCAGGCCGCCTAGGCGGCCGCCCAGCCGCTGGGCAAAAAAATTGCAATCAATTTTTTTTCTTTGCAAAAAATAAAAAACAGAAAAAAAATCGTCCGCCCAGGCGGCCTGGGCGGACGAAAACTAGAACATTGCCTGATACACAAAGAACAACACATTAAACACACATGGTCAATGGGCAAGTCTAGAAAGATGGATTCACAACTGCAAGTAACAACATCACAATTCAGGTTCTATGTTCATTCCATATTATTGTTCCTTGCAGGTGATGAGCAGACATGTCCCTCCACAAAATTATCCCGGCATCATTTACAAACTCTATCATTATTTTCCTTCATTAGTTGGTTTGTAACTGTTGAACTTAAATTTATTTTCCATTCTTACACAAACATTATCATAGCGATGTATGAACATTGCAGCTCAGAATACATGACATGAGAAGAATAGAACCAGGTTTGCTCGAATATGGGACACGAATATCCCTACTAAAGTTAGCATATTTCTCTGGAAAGCGTTGCACAACATTTTACCTGTGGATGACAAACTAAAATCTAAAGGTGTTCCTTTAGTATCTCGCTGTTCATGTTGTTGCACTAGGCCTCGAGAAGAAACCTTGGATCACTTGCTCATTCAAGGAGAGATAGCACTAGAGATCTGGCCACACTTTGAGTCTATCTGTGCCATCACTGCTTCCCCTCCAAACCGCACGCTGCTGGAACACATGGACTCCTGGCTTCTTCACAAAGGTAAGAGTAAACTACATGCCTATGTGTGCCTTCTGATCTTTGCCATTGTCTGCTGGCAGATATGGAAAGCCAGGTACACTGCACGACATGAAGAACAAGAAATGGGCCCTCATAAAGTTGCACATGCTGCTGAAATGCAAATACTAATGATATTAACATCAACAAATTACTTTAGCACCGTAGACGCAGCCGAAGCCAGATGCCTACAAATGCTAAATATCATCCTATTGGTTAAACCAACGCAAAGCAAAACGCAAGCCACCTGGAACCCCCCACCAGGTGACTATATAAAGATAAACTGTTGTGGAGTAACTAACCCTGCAGGAGTGTTCGAAGGAGGTGCAATCACAAGAGGTTGCAATGGAGAGCTACACCACACGTCTTCAACTACCAGCATCGAATCAGATATAACTGCGGAAGCAGAGACCCTATTGACGGAACTACTGCACTGCAAGGCTGCAGGGCACTCCAAATTCATCATTAAAATGAATGCGGCATCCATAACAGCTGGACTCTTGCACGTTGAACAGGGCCCGTGGAAGATAAGACACATCCTTAGCAAAATCCAGTACCTCCTGAAACAAGGATCAACATATACAACAAAAATTTGCGCAAAAGGATGCAATGAAGCAGCCAAAGCCCTTACTTTCATGGACACTACCATTGGTTCTCAGCAGTACTCCCAAGTCTCCCAAATGCCAATGGCAATTCGTACCCAAATGCTGCAAGACACCAAAAATGACGGACTACAACACTGAAAGGATGTCCATTACGTTGCAATCACAGGTACAACAGCTGAGTTTATATAAATGTTCATTGCAAGTACGAGTTTGAACACAGCATCTCATCACCTTCAACACAAACTTTAGACCCGAACTTCATAGTTTTGCTATTGTGTTATATCATGTAACAATCTGTGTCATTCATTTCAAAAATGCTAGGATACTAATGTACGAGCATTACGTCTTATCAATAGCCAATTTTACATCAACGCGTAACATTGTCCAAAATCAACTAACGGATTTTAATTAAAAAAAATAGAACCAAGTATTGTAATCCAAGGTAGTTAAATTCCGAGCAGAAATTAAGCAGATTGAGACGTGAAATGATATAGCGCACCCCCCGGGCAGCACCCCTTTCCCGTTTAGCCAAAATATCGACGATTTCCCATAAATTTAGACTTGGATTTATAGTATTTAGCCCTTGGATTTATAGGGTTTAGCCCTTGGGTTGATATTTAGCTCTTGAGTTTATAACATTTAAATAGGATTTTAGTTTTTTCGGCGGCAAAGCCGCCGTAATATTTAGCCCTTGGATTTATAAGGTTTATAACATTTAAATTTGTGAAAAATCGTCGATTTTTTAGCCAAACGGAGAGGTGATGTTGGGGGTGCCGCCTAGGCGTGTGCACCATATCAGAACTCGATTGAGACGGCGACTGAGGGAGGGTTTTAGTGTGTGAGTACTCACATTCAATGCATGTTTTCTCGCCATGCTTCTTTGTTTTTGTTATTAGGCCAGCATATAGGAGCTGCTCACGTAGTCACAGATTATCAAGCAAATCAATGATAACATTCATAAATTCATATTAATCCAGCAACAACCAAAAACAAGTCTCACCCTAAAATTCATACATTACATTACTTCGACCGCCATGTTATGTTAGCTCAGAATCAGAATACATGACATGAAGAATAGAACCAAGCATTGTAATCCAAAACACAAAACCATAACAGCAAGTTCTGAAGGTATAAATTTTCAGCCCGTTCGTTAAAGAAGGCGGACAAATGTGAACAAATTCCCAACATGGAGGGAGACGATTTAGAGATCCATTGGAAACGGATTCCCCATGTAATATGGATGAGCCGCATCCATCACAACGAACTGCATGTCCTCAGAAGGCTTCCAGTGTCTCTTCCTCTGGTTGATGAACCAGTTGTTGATCTGCTTCTGGTCCAGACCTGTGGCCTCAGCCAACGCAAGCTTCTGAGATTCCTGTGAAGAACAAGTATAGACACCATTAATCGAACAGCATTGATTCTTTGAACCTCAAATGTCATGAGATAGAGCTTGCATCATACAGATGGATAAGGCCATTTGTAATGCCTGCTCCACCATTCGAGTAGTTGATGCCTTGCTTCTTTTGGCAGCTTCCCTTTCTTTCTTTTCTTCATGAACTCTTGCTTCAGGCTGCCCAAGTAGCCGCTGTAACGACGCAGGAGTTGGCCTTTCAGTTCTCGGTCTTCAGCTTCAGGATCGACGGAGCTAGCGTGAACATCAAACTCGCCTTCAGACGAGAGGTTTCTATCAACTTCTTCAACACCTCCTCCTAAGACAAAATGAAGAACAAAATTTACAACATCCAAGACAAAAGGAGAATTCGAGCAACGAGTCTTATTCATGTGAATCAGAGTTTGATTTCTAGTACAAAACAAACCATTTCAAAATAGGGACCTCAAGATACATTAACAGTACATGAAAGATTAAATTTAGTGAATTCATATAGTATCTCACACGAATTACAAATAGACATATGATACATGCTGTAGAATGTGAGACCACATTCATTATATACTACCCAGCACACATTGGCCCGAGCCCACTTGGGTCGGGTCAGTTTTTTTTTTTGTCAGTTTCAATTTTAGAAAAGGGAAAAATTTTGAACCTTGGTCAATACCAGCATGACATGCTGCATTCTTGTTTAGAACACCTAACTACACCAGTACACAGCACAAAGGAAGAAAAGGGGAAACCTAACACCACAGTACACATCACAAAAGTTTAATTTGAGCCATTAAAGACTGAATGAAATCCCTTCCTGAAGCAACACAACACAATCATCCCCACAGTGAATTGAAAGAAAACAAGGAGAGGAAATTCCATGATTTCCTGGAATCATGGACATGCAAAGACAAATCAATCATTTCTGATGAATAAGAAAAGAAATATCATAACACAAAGAATACATACAAACAGTGTGGAGATGAGATCTGAGCAAACATTAAATGCAAGTGGAAGTGTCTGTGTTATATTAAGAAGAAGAGAAAAAAAGAGAGAGAGAGCGGAACCCAGACCAAGATTGAGTGCATTGAGTTGGCATTCGATTCTCGATAAGAAAACGCTTGCTTCTTTGAAGGGTTTCGTGAGTTCTTGCTCGTACTTATTCAACATCTCACAATAGGCCTCCATAAATTGGTCAAGCGCAGGGTCGTCACCAACGCGGCCGCCGTGGATCCCGACATCCGCCGCCGCGGAAGCGCAGGCATGCTCCAGCTTCGCCACGACCTCCGGTGGAGCTCCGATCTGACAGCAAAACATCATACCGTCAAAAGCCACAGATCTAGGGTTTTCAACAAAAGTTCTTTCTGTTTTTACCTTCTGGCAATTGACATAAGCAGCCACGAGTCTGTGGTAGTGCGGGTGAGCCATGATCTTTGCTCTTGCCGAGCAGCTTCCATCATCCTCATTACCACCGTCTTCCATGAAATAAACCCCATTACTCATATTGTTGGAGCTATAATTCGTGTGCTGTGGGTCGAGTATCATGGAAGAATTCAGGGTTTGGTGGTAGTTTGTAGGAAGAAACGGCGCCGTATTATGAGGCTGAGAACCGGCCGTCAGCGGCGGATGAGGCATCATCATCATCATCATGGAACCAAATCCATTATTGTTTTCTCCGAACCCCATCATCATCACACCAGGATCTGGATTGCTGGTGTTCTCCATATTCTCTTTTTTTCCGGGAACCCTAAAAAAAATGATGCCTCGAGAGAAATTAAGGTCTCTTCTATGTATCACAATTCACACACACATCACCATCATTAGCGAAATCTTTTCTCTTTTGTGTTGCAAAATCTATGCAGGACAGGATTCTCCCGAGTTTTGTGCCCCGTTTTTAGAGGAAAAATCCTAAATAGTTTCAGGGTCTAGTTAGCAGCAGAGCAGAAGGAAGCACGCACCCTTCTTTCCGCTCTCAAAATCTTTTTTGCCTTTGGGAAATGTGGCGTGGATTGTGTGTACATAGAAGAGTTAATAGGGGTGGAGTCAGAAAGGAGGGACAGAGGAGCAAGTAGTGTGTATTGTAATGTGTGTGTGTGTGTGTGTAAGATTTAACAGTGATGTATCTACACATACGTATTTATTTTAGTAGTGTTGAGAAAGCAAGTGTATGTGTTTTGCCCATGTTGTCTGAGGAGAGTTCTGGTCCGAAGCTTTACCTTCCCAATGTAAAACTCTCGCTCGCTTTCTTGCACTGGCACTGAGAAATCACTGCCATTACTGGCAACCAGACTTAGGGGGGAGGGGAAAGAAAGATTATAATAAATCGTGTTTGAAGAAAGATCAAATCAGAAGAGGGGTTTTGGTGAAAATGGGTTCGGAGGTGGAGGCACGGAATCACATTGCTTGGAAGTATGGATAGAGAAAATAGATGCACGGAATCACATTGGTTGGTGTATGAAAAAATGATGTATCCAAAAAAATTGGTACTGAATTTGGATATCCTGTATTTTTTTTGATATTTTTGGTTCATCGAAATAAAAAAGTATAATCGATTTTGAAATCTTGACGTTGAAATGATGTCAAAAGTAGTTCTATACTTTCATTTGGTCCTCGTAATGCAGTGTTTAAGGCTAGGGTTATATTTGTTCGTTTTAAAATGTTAATTTAATAAGATTTTAGTTTTTCTAGCGGCGAAGCCACCAAAACCGAAATCGTATGAGTGTATATCCTACCCTTTCCAGACCCTGCATAAGGGCGGAATTTACTGAGTATGTTTGGTTTGGTTTGGTTTGATTTTGAAGCCACTGACACCAAAATTCATGACCAGTTCTATCTAGGCCTGAGCATTTGGAATTCGGAATAGCCCATTATTCATCTGTTCCGAAATTATTTCGAAAGCCGAACGACAATCGTGATCCGTTCCGTATTACAATTCAGAATTCGGAATTTCGGATCGGAATTTCCGAATAGAGAATTCGAATAGAGAATTCGAAATTTCGGATCGGAATTTCCGAATTCCAAATTCCAAATGTCCACTTCTAGTTCGGTCATCATTTCAACGCGAGGATTCTAAGATCAGTCTTACTATTTTATTTCGACGGTCATATAGTGTCCAAAAGATCAGGGTACCGAAATTTGATACCCTATTTTCTGTACATGTAGCACCCTTGTGGAGAATAAGTACATTATTTTATGACAAAATATTTATATATTAAATTCTATCTTCAACGTCGAAATAGTCACTTGGGTTGTAGACGTCGTCGCCATTAATTTTATTGTACCCATTAAGGTTAAGTTGTCGACGACTGGCCTCTGGTAGTTGTTACTGCGATTGGAACTCTGTTGCCCCGCTCTCGGCGTCCCAACGGCTAACAAGGTGGCTAGGACATTTTCATCCTTCGAACTAATCATGCATTTTTGAACCTACAAAATGAGAGATTGAATTAGCTTCAAAGTGTTATAAATCCACTGCTTCAATCTCTATTATGATGGTCTCTGTCACTACATAATTGCAAGATTCAAAGGAGTGTAAGAGTTGCGGCTTCTAAGCAGCTGATCGTGGGTACCGCTAAAAAATGGACTGCCACTTTCTCCACGGGTGATGCCTCCACTCCCATTATGTCCCAAACGGCGCTTTCGTTCGCTATCAATATTAATGTTGATGGTCGGGAGGCATTTGTCTTTTTTTGTAAATAGCTTTTTTTTATCAATATTAATCTTGATGCTTGGGATATTAGGGGCGTTTGTCTTTTTCTGTGAATAACTTTTTTTTTAAATAAATAATATTGCAAAGGTGCGAACGGACAAGCTCGAATAAGCATGAAGAAGAGATCCGGGTATTATATGAAGGAAATAATGATTCTAGCACAAGCTGTTGGAATCGAGTTATCAGAGCGACATCTTGATATATTAGTTCAAATGGAATTCGAAGATCGAAAAAATAACAAAACGAATGAGTAATTATTAGAGTAGTTACTTGACATGTAGGGTTACTTCGAATTAGTGATTGTATATTATACCATTTTTCTGAACAATAAAAAATTTACCCATCAAAAAAATAAAAAGTGAGACTGTATCAAGAGGCTAAACCCCTTAAATTTAGCGTCTTTTTTGGGTTAAACCAAATGGGTGCCTCCTAAAATCCCGAATAGCTATCTATATTTTTCTTCATTAAGTTTGTGAAGCTTATTATCAAAACTTCTAAATCGGACGAAAATATGACATCAAAATCGGACGAAAAAATCAGGTGTGAGGTAATCATTGGACACGCAAAAATGTTGACAATCACATCAACAAATTACATACTGATATATGTTTTTCGTCCGATTTTCTTGTCTCATTTCGTCAGATATAGCAACCCTAGCTTATTATTATATATCTCCGTTAATTACTGCGTATCTGTACATGATGTAATAGGGTGAAGATTCGAGTTTGAACGAAATGTAATGTTTGATGATGGACGATTCCAAGGTGTCCATGGAGACAAATTGATGGTAAGTAGAAGTGACGAGTGCAAGATTTTACAGGCTCGATAACTGGGTGACAGAGCAACAGCACGGATGGCTAGAGATAGAGAGATGAAGAAGGTAGCGCATAGCATAGCAGCTGCCCTGCTAGGGTTCTTCTCACCAACATTGCCTTTATTCTGAATTGTATTGGCTTTATGTCATGTCCATCACAATTATTTCTATAATTTCCAAGAAATTTTCAGTTATTAATTAAGTTATTTGTTTTCGAGCCGATGCATGGCAATAAATACATTAATTAGGTATTTAGTTAATTGACGGGACACATTCTTGGGACAGAAAAGATTTCTGAGCGTAAATTATTATGGATAAAACTTTGTCACGAGTTCAGCCTTTCTTCTTTGAGTAATTATATACCTCGCTGGCACAATTTTTTTGGGCAGTTACAAAAGTAATTATATAAAAAATATGTTTTTGGAAAGTAATTTAAAAAAAAGATTGTAAATGTAATTTTTAATTGAGAAAAAATTACTTTTATTTTCGTAGAATTATTCGAGTTTTATTATTGATCTCATAGAATTCAAAATATCATTATTAGTCTCATAAGTTCCATAACCCTAATTACTTTTGGTCATTTTAATATATTTTATCTACAATAGTAAGTTTTTTAGTTTTTTAATTTTTAAATAATTTAAACATAAATATGTAATTGAGCAGAAATCTTCATATGCTCAGTTCTTGCGTGCTCAGTCCGTACTCAACCTTTTGTAGCACCATCCATTTTCGAAATCGGTCGCACCATTGAAAAGCTTAGACATTGAATTGCATATGTTCAAGTTTTGGTGATATTCTGACGACGTTATCACCGTTTAATGGAGGGTTATAAATTTCTTTGGGTTAAGTAGTCCTAAATAGCATTTTAGAAATTTCCGGAAACAGGACTAAAGCACGGGGATTTTCATCTACAATGTATAAGCTTTCCAATGGTGCGACCAATTTCAAAAACAGATGGTGCTACGAAAAGTTGAGTGCGGACTGAGCACGCAAGGACTGAGCATACGAAGGTTACCCTGTAATTGAAATAAAATCATAAAATTAAAGAACAACATTACACGACCAGAGAAAAGTGAAACGAACCCTCACGTTGCCGGATCCAAGCCGTCCATCCTTGTGTTTCGCAATAAACCTTGCAAGAGCAACGCACAAGTTTGCCCAATGTGTTGGGGTTCCCATCGTTCACGATTTTCTAGAGCTGTTTTTTTTGTATGGAAATATTTGCAGTTTTCTAGAGCAGTTTTAGTTGTTGTTGCACAGTTAGAGGTATTCTTGGTTGCATTGTTGTCGTTTTTCTTGTGTTGCTGTTTTGGATGATAAGTTTTCTTCTTATTTCTAATTTTATTTAATTTTAATATTTTTTAATTAAAAAACCTGATATATTAAAAGGATCAAAAGTAATTAGAGTTATGGAATATGGGACTAATAGTGATATTTTGAATCCTATGAGACCAATAATGAAACTCGAGCAATCTTACGAGACTAAAAGTGATTTTTTCCCTTTTTATCTTTAAAATTAAATTAAAAATTTAATATATTTTAATTTAGCATAATAAACGTTGATACTAAATTGCCAACTAACGTAATTATACTAATTTTTACCATTCTCAACCACCGTTACAGTTTCCCAATCGTCGAAAAATACAAATCAACATTTCTCTTCTATTCTCCCCCATTTTATGCTCAATTTTTCCAAAAATACATTCAAAGAGAGCGAGAGAGACAGAGATACAGAGAGCATCAATAGGCGCAACATGAATACGACGGATCTAATCCGTATTTCATTTTTAAAGGTGCGTTTGATTCTGAATTCTAGCTGATATATGGACACGATTATTTAGTTCTCGGTATGGGTCATGTATTTTGGTGTGAAAATTTTAATTCCGTGATATGAATGTTCATTCTCTGGGTTAATTCAGTCAATTTTTGTTCAGGAATACAGGCCGCGGCCTGCGTTTGGTCACCCGATACCTTTTTGTCCTGATTACCGTGCTTGGTCGAGTAACTCGACTCCTTGATCTAATCCGTGTTCCATTTTTGAAGTTGCAATTGATTCAGAATTCAAGCTGATTTATGGACACAATTATTTAGTTCTCGATATAGGTCATGCATTTTGGTGTGAAAATTTCAATTCTGTGATACGAACGTTCATTCTCCGAGTTAATTCAGTCGATTTGTGTTCAGGAATACTGACCACGGCCTACGTTTGGTCACCCGATACCTTATAGTCCTGATTACTGTGCTTGGTCGAGTAACTCGACTCCTTGATCTAATCCGTGTTCCATTTTGAAGGTGCGTTTGATTCTGAATTATAGCTGATTTACGGACATGATTATTTAGTTCTCGGTATGGGTCATGCATTTTTGTGTGAGAATTTCAATTCTGTGATCTGAACGTTCATTCTTTGGGTTGATTAAGTCGATTTGTGGTCAAGAATATAGGCTGCGGCCTGCATTCGATCACCTGACACCTTGTAATTGTGATTACCGTGCTTGGTCGAGTAACTTGATTATCTATTATTTGCAGATGAAGCTGACTTTATTTTATAAGATTGTAAATCTTAATGAAGTAAAGGATCTTCCGGAGATTTTAGGAACATGCGTCGACTGTAGTTTGAGAACTGTTCAAGTCAAGGAGAGCCTATCGTTCGCATCTTTATTAGATCTCATTTACACCGGATATAGTCTTAGTAGAGATATAATTAATTTATTTTTGCAGTACAATCCCAAAAGGAAGTTCAACCATGCAGAGTCTACCATTTTTCTACGTGATAACGACGATGTCGTGGGATTTTTAAGCCAACATGACAACGAGGATTCAACAAGACGCACCTTGGAAGATGTTTTGCGCCCTGAGGGAGTGGCGGAATGCGCACCTGAGACTCTGAACCAAATGGCACGTAGGCTGGATCCATGGTTATGCCGCGACTTAAGTCCACGATGCTCGATGTGACAACGCATGTGACTAATGCTAATGGACTGGTTGTACGTAAGCTCAACGTCAATGAGACAGAAGTCGTGATGAACATTCAGACCAAGTCACCTTGTGTTGATGCGTTTGCAATAGTAAATGGATCCGACACGGGATCACACAGTCTTAACTCGCCGGTGCCAGACTATGAAAAGGTGCATGACTAGGAATCATGCCGCGGCATACATCTCCATGTCATTCCCATCAACGCGCACCTCTCCTCCGAAGGTTCATGGCAAGAAGATAGGAATGTCAATTTCTCCGCATTCTGCAGTGGAAGGCGAAGCAAGAGTGAAGCAAAAGAGTCGCTGCCAGAAGTACGGTGTCCTCGTACATTATGTGAAGACATGCAATAATGGACGTGTTGATAAAGAAAACGAAACTATAAGTGGATGGCGGGAGTGAGGGCTGCAGCCTACAGTTCGTATCGTACCCTTTCCCATTTTTCATTTGTTGAACATTTAATTGAGACTTGAGAATAAAGATTCAATTGTATTCATTTCATCCATGTAGTTGTGAATTCAGTTGTAT
>JAOYMZ010031109.1:0-32910 GCA_025802335.1 Pinguicula primuliflora | reverse complement strand
CTATCTCCAAGTTCCCAGCAGTAGCTACCACTAAATTCATGTAACTTGGTTGTGTAAAACAGAAGCACAGGGAGTGGTGGATGTATATGTCTGTTGAAATGGGGATAACTGCAGATTTTTGTTGAGGTGGTTTCAGAGTATACAACATAATGCAATGGTTGCATAATATACATAATTGCACCCTGGATTGTTTGTACTTACCTGCAGCACAATCCGTAGGGACCATGTGATGTTGGATAGAAGTATGAGAAAGAATCCATAAATCCAGGATCTGTTTCTGTTAGAAGGGACCTGATCTTGGAAGTAAACTGTCCCACATCGGATATATACATTTCCAAGAACTAGTATATAAAAAGGCCTGGTAACTAATGTAAATCAAATGAAGTGATGGCACTAAGTTGGGCTAATTCATTTGGGCTGAGTTTCGAACACGGGCTAAACGGGCTAGGTCTGTATCCGCCCGTCAAAAATACGGTTCGGAGCGGATTGGATAAAAATTAAAACGGACGGAGCATTTTACAAAACAGTATTCCGATTTGCCAGCGACGATGGGATGGGACCGGAGAGCTTGTTGTACGACACATCGAAGACGAAGAGCCTGCCGAGTTGGCCGAGCTGAGGGGAGTGAGGACGGAGATGTTGACTAAATATTGCAAGTCCGGCGGGATCTTGCTTCGAGGAGAGGTCCAGGGCTGTAAATTTGTACAATTGGAGAGGAAGAGCGAGATTGTGCCCTGAGTGGAGAAGTTCTGGAGTGTGAGAGCTTGAATATTCTGCCATTGTTGCAGGTTGCGCCTTGGAGGAAGGAGGTGAACTTCGGACAGTGGTTCGCGAATGTGGATTTCGGAGAGAGGAATCGGTTGTACCGAAGTTAAAGTGTTTACCATGGTTATAAATTTGTAACTAGCCTATCAAATGCTGGTTTTGTCCACCACCTTTAAAGGTGGTGGTCAAAATTGAACTCAACAAAACACCTGGACTTCCATGAAAGCAATTCAAATGAGAATATGGTTGATTCTGAGAGCAAATAGGCGGATCAATCTCACGTTTGGATTTGAGGACCAAAATTTTGTATGAGTTACAGATGAAAACGCAAAATACTAAGGATAGTCCTATAAATACACACATACATTAATACAATTACTTTACTTACCCCCCAAAAAAACTGTACATGAATAAAAAATAAATAAAATTGTACTTAGCAAAAAAAAAAAAGGAAGTATTTTGGAAAATTTAATTACCCCTTAAATTTCAACTTTTTTTCTTCCTTTCATATATCTCTACGTGTCACGCGCACAATCATCAAATTAGCGTCCGAAAATTCTAGTAAGGCCAAAAATCCCCTCCCTCTCCTCCCCTTAAGGCCTGCACTGGAAATCCAGCACCGAAATTTATCACACGACGAAGAAAATGTCAGTTATTTTATTTGAGACTAGCTTCTTCTCCAATCCCATAGCATCAACATTCAATCCCAAAAAGGGAGCTGCAGCTGGTTTTGTGAAACATGCTCAATTTTCTTGCAGGTGCAGCTCAGAGGTTGGGAATGATTCATCGAGGTAAGACTGTATTGATGGTGATAAGGATGAGGCTTTTGTCTTCTTTGGAGATTTTCCTGTTTACGTGGTAGATTCTCAATTTTTGTGCCTGAATATGCCAGGACAAGTGATAATCAGTTGGCCAAATTGGCCCTCATCGCAATGGCAGCTGGGGTGTTGACACTTGGATCTGTGGATCCTGCAGCCGCCGCCAAGAGCGGTGGTAGGGTGGGTGGCCAAGCTTTTAGATCATCCGCCCCACGTTCATCGGGTCCTAGAATCAACAATTCAAGGTAGTTTTATGTGGGGTTTCCCCCTTAATTTAGTTAATTTCTCATGAGCTTTATTTGGCTTGTGCTACTAGAATTGAATTGTCGTAACTGCTTCTGCTAGTATCATGTTCTCCCCTTTGAAAATATATATAGAGAGAGATGAGAAGCTGTTAGTGGAACCTAACCTAGAGAACTTTTATTATCCAGACTCATGCACTAAATGATTATCGTTCAGATTGGTAATCTTGGTCATTGGATTTGCATCAATTATTGTGCCGCAATTTAATCTAACGGTCCAGATTATCAATCTCATTTAGCCTGGACGCAGTCTGCATGCAGGAGTATGGATAAGAAGATTTTCCACTTTAACCTCTTTCTGTGTTTGACCTTACTGTGTGAGAGGATCAGCAAGCTTGTCTTTAATCTGTATAGATTTGCTCAGTTCACTTGTTTTAACTTTGTAATGTCAAGTTGGGTGTAATTCCCTGGTGATCTATATAATGTTGCAACATGGGTGAGTGACTTCATGTTTCTCTTGACCAACTCTTGTTGGAACCTTCTTATAAGTTTCCTACTCATTGAAGATATTCAGATTCTTTCTTGTTACTATCTTACCCTCCCTCACCAATACAGCTACATTTAGGTCTCTCTGATTACCAATTCATCCTTAATCCTTCTTTGAATTCTGACTCAACAGTGATCTCTCACAGGACCAATGTGTACATTAACCCACCTGTGGCCCCTCCTCTTGTTGGTGGATATGGCTATGGTTTTGGCTCACCCTTTTATGGTGGTTGGGGATGGTCACCCTTCTCGTTCTTCGCCCCAGGTCCCGGTGTGGCTGTGGGCATTGGAGGTGGATTTGATCTCTTCCTTGTATTCATTGTTCTGGGAGCCATTTCTGCTGTTGCCAGAAGATTCCTTGGGTCGAGCTCGAGAGAAGATGATGAAGAATACTAGGATCAAAGCTTCAACTCTGGAACTGCTAAACTTGTGTGGAAATGGAGATTACTGATAAATAGCTGTATGTATGTATGTATGTATGTATGCAGTAGAAATGCTGTTATAAACGTCTCTCAAGTCCTGAAATATGAAGTGTATCTTTGATGGCATAGGAAGTATATAGCTGCAAGCTTCAAACAGTTGGCTGATAAGCAATTTTCAATACAACAATAAGGAGAATGACCCTTATGTTGTGAGGTCTGAGGTACATAAAACAAGGAGATCAGGAAATAAGGCTTGCTATTATTGCCTTTCGTCCTGCTTCAGAAGACTTGGACACGAAATTACTCATCCATTCTAAACCAAAAGTTGAAGCAAACATGCATATACTCACATAAGAACGGCAAAACATACATGTAATTTGTTTGTAATGTGCCTCCAGTCCTATAACTTCTACTTCTCACACGTAGTGTGTTTCAAGTTCAACTTTTTCTGACATAGAATATGTACGAAAATTCAATTGACTAAGAACATCCATGAGACTGAACAAACGTAATCCATTTAGGTTTATACCCGGTAATCTCAGCTCTCCACTTAGCATGTTCAGCGATATCAGATAGCTCCCTGTAGCTGCTCTTGTCGTTGAAGAGATTACTAGCTACCGGCCTTTGCAAGCCATGTGAATATCTCTGTGCAAGAGCCCATTGTGCTTCTGGTTCCTCTCTTCCATAATATTTCTTATTGGTGAGTGGTGGTACTTATTGGACAAGTTTACATAGGAATTATGGGGAGAATCTATCCTTGATATCATGGTTTTAATGATGACACTTGTATTTCTAATATTTACCCCCACGTGCACCAATACACGGTACAAGTTGTATCCGACTTGAGGGGGAGTGTGAGAAAGTGTGTGACCTGTACTTATAGGTCAGTTCAGATTTCTAATTTGTATCAGAGCCCAGGTCGAGACCTGAATGTTTCCGCTGCGCTTATACGGTGTGCGTGTACAAGTTCAACAGGGCTTGCCTAGTCCGACGGGTCTCATGTTTGTCCCATACCGATTGAGAAACACTTATTGGACTAGTTTAAATAAGAATTGTGAGGAGAATCTATCACATTGATATCATGATTTTAACGATGATGCCCGCATTTCTAATATTTACCCCAGTGCACCAATACACGAGACCCGTATTTACGGTCTTGATTTACTCTGAGGCCCGATGACCCGATTTTGGGCTGGACGGGGAGGTGTGTGACCTATATTTATGGGTCAGGTCAGATTTCTAGTCTGTATCAAAGCCCAGGTTGGGCTTGAATGTTTCCACTACGCTTATACGGTGTGCGTGTACAAGTTCGACAGGGCTTGCCTAGTCCGACGGGTCTCATGTTTATCCCATAACGATTGAGAAACACTTATTGGTCTAGTTTAAATAAGAATTGTGGGTAGAATCTATCACATTAATATAATGGTTTTAACGATGACACCTGCATTTCTAATATTTACCCCTAGTGCACCTATACACGAGACCCGTATTTACAGTCTCGATTTACTTCAAGGCCCGATGACTCAATTGTGGGTCGGGCGGCCCGAAACCCGTACTCATGGGAAGGGTCAGATTTCTAGTTGGTACGATAAAAATCTGGCTCGACCCATTATTCGGGTCTCAGTACCTTTGAAGAAATCTGGCCCGATCCATTATTCGGGTCTCAGGCCACCTGGCCCACATCTCGTGGATCAACGGACTTTGAATAAATCAAGCTCACATCTTGTGGGTCTTGTGTGTGTGGGTGCGCGCTTGGAGTTAATTTGGTAGGAATGGTGGGCTATCCTTATAAAACCCGTGAGCTTATATGTTGCGCGTGTACAAGTCCGACAGGTCTTGCCTAATCGGAGTTGAGGAGGAGTGTGGGGAAGTGTGTGACCCGTACTTATGTGCCTGGTCAGATTTCTAGTTTGTATCGGAGCCCAGGTTAAGGCTTGAATATTTCCTATGCGTTTATACGGTGTGCGTGTACAAGTCCGACAGGCCTTGCCTAGTCCGACGGCTCTCATGTTTGTCCCATACCGATTGAGAAATACTTATTGGACTAGTTTAAATACGAATTGTGGGGAGAATCTATCACATTGATATCATGGTTTTAACGATGACACTGGCATTTTTAATATTTATCCCTAGTGCACCCATACACGAGACCCGTATTTACGGCCTTGATTTACTCAAAGGCTCGATGACCCAATTGTGGGCCAGGCGGCCCACAACCCGTACTTATGGGAAGGGTCAGATTTCTAGTTGGTACAATGAAAATCTGGCCTGATCCATTGTTCGTGTCTCGGTAATTTTGAAAAAATCTAGCCCATTTTATTATTCGGGTCTCAGGCCACCCGACCCACAACTCTTGGGTCAACGGGCTTTGAATAAATTAAGCCACATCTCGTGGGTCTCGTGTGTATAGATGCGCATGTGGGGTTAAATAATGGTGGGTTATCCTCATAAAAATCCTGAACCTAAGGTTATTGATTTTAACACACATTACTATTTAAACTTATATTTCTTTCTCTTCCCAAATCGGTGTGAGGCACTTCTTAACATAGCCGTATACATGCCAAAATAGGAAGAAATTGTAATTCCAACTTTTAAGATCAATGGGAAGTACTAGAACACTGCTCGTTAGGTGCGAGTGACATGCACGCGGGGTAAATTGCTCTTTTTTAGAAATCATGTGGGTAAAGTAGCACTGTACACGAACTTAGCAATTCATAAACAAGCTCGAATTAGGCTCGTTTGTTTAGTTCGCAAACCTTGACAAACAAAGCTCAAATAGGAAACTTTATTCGTTAAGTTTAACAAATAAGCTCGTTTCGTTTGTTAACCTTAACAAACAAGCTCGGTTCATTCGTTAACCTTAAAAAACATAGATCGAATATGAATTTGTTCGTTTGATCTTGGTACGTTAAACAACCCTATTTGTATGATCATTTTTTGTATGATAGTTTTATTTTTGTATATAATGAGATATAAGACGAGCTAGATTTATATTATTTGAAATGGTTAGGGGCTTAAAATTTTAGATTAATTTTGATTATGTTTGATACCATATCAAATAACCGAGAGCGATTAAATTGGTTTCAGTTTAAAGTGATTGCAATGTATTCATAAATACATATTTATTTACTCATCAATATGATTATTTTTATTTGAATGAACCGTTAAATGATGGTGAAAGTTAATGAGACAAATGTAGTCACACTAATGTGCAAGTATACACATGTCTGCAAGTAATACTAGGGTGAGTCCTAGGTTATATCCAAAGGGAGTAGGTCCAAGATATGCTTAACTCACCACAAAACATTCAGGTAACCGAGATCATAACAAGTGGTTTCACTAAACTACTCACTAAACTAGAATGCAACTAAACATGAATAAAATGAGAGCAATGTAGCAAGAATGGTGTCATGGCATCCAAAGTACACTAGCAATGGATTGAGGTGATGAACACAATGGAGAAGACCACTCAAGGTTTTGGTTTCTTGCTTCACTATGTGTCTTGCCCTTAACCGTGTTATGCTTAGTTTAGCCAAATATACAACCACAAGGTGTGTGACACCGCAAGTTAGGGGTATCTTACCCCAAGGACGGCAAGTGTGAGTGTGCTTGGTGTCTACCATTGTTGTTCGGATCGTGTTTCCAAGTAAGAGTTCCAAAATAAATGAGATAGCATGCAAACTTCGAATCTAGGCTAGTTTTCACACAAATGATGTTGCTCACTTCATAATTCATTTTTTCATGCAATGAACGACTGCTCTCAACATCTATAAGTGAAAGAACGAACTAAGTAGAAGATAGACATGTAAGAGGACTCAATATCTCATTCAAAGTGAAGTTAAGCATAATCATTCATACATAAGCTAACTAAAGTACAACATTCGGTCAATTTCAACAAAAGAGCTACATAGCTCGACTCAACCAAACCTTGTTAGCTCATGCTTGAAGCATAAGCTCGAGAAGATACAAAATAAACCAAAGATCCAACCATGAGCTCCTTTGAAATTAGCTTCAAGAGGAATCTCTGGCTAGGATGACCCCTGTTGCTTGAATTGCCTTTCTCCCCAACTTCGACGCCTCCAATGGTCGATATATGTAAAGGAGAGTTGTAGAACGCTTATTGGGAAAGCTCCCTAAGAAATTACAGCTCGATCTTCCAAGTGGTTTGAGAGTTATGCAAGCTGCAAGGGACAACTTTGTCATTGCACCTGCATGTTACCCGATTAGGTAAAATCCATCCAAACTCGGTCTTCCAGACATCTTTTGCATATCATGTGTGAAGCAAAGTTGTATACGACTACTTACAGCGTGCCCCTGTGAAACTACAGCTTCATCCTTTCAGTGGTTTGAAAGTTATGACCATTGGAAGGGACTCCAAGGTCTTTTTATCTTCTTTCCCGAAATGGTAAGACACGACTTTTGGGGGTTGTTGGCAATTTCTCAAACTGCACGGTCTTTGTCCCCTTGACTCTTGTATGCCCATGTGAGGTTGAAATGTGTAGGAAATAGCTTGGAAATGTATATCACACGTCCATGTATTGCATTTCTTTAACCTAACACAAATGAACACAATTTAGGTTATAATTTAAGTATTTTGGGCATAATGTAATGAATAGTGGTGCATAAAATAAGCTCAAAACGTGATATAAATTGAGCTTATCATAAGTATCAATCGGTCATTACTTTTCATTACTCATTAATGCAGAACAAACGATCTCGAACATGTAAACGAACACATAAACGAGTCGAACATGAACGAACACAAACCATCATGTTCGCGAGCTTGTTAGCGGACTATTCGTGAACAGCTCGTGAACCTTAACAAACTGAGCTCGAACACGAAGCTTTGTTCGTTAAGCTAAACAAACAAGACGGGTTTGTTTGTTAAAATTATTAAACAGAGATTGAACATGGCTTACTCGTTCGAGCTCGGTTCGTTAAGTAGCACTACAGTTAAGTGATAGTTTTCAAAGCAAAAGGGAGTAAAATAATTTTATCGCAAATTATAGGGGATAGATTACATTTTACTCTCTTTTTGATAAATAATGATAAGTTTTTTTTGGGTAAGCAACAATGATAAGTTGATGCAAGGTAATGCTACATAATTATGTTTAGTAAATGACTGATAGGATTTCCTACCTTTTTAAGGACTGTTTTGCGCGACATTCTTGAAATTCTGAGTGTGCTTATAAGGACTTTTTTTTTTTAAAAATGAGTGTTTTGCGCAGTAAAAGTACTAATAATTGTTCTTATTTTTAGAACCTATACCTTCTAAAAAATAAACACTTCAAGACATGTTTTTTTCCTTCAAAAAAATAATAATGACAATTTTGAAACTAGAGCAAATTTATAAGTAAGTTAGTTGACATAATTACCCTTATTTTTATTCTTTTTTGGTAATCTATTATTAATTTTATAATATATAATTAAAAATGTATTTTAAATAATTATTTTTTAAGAACTTGCACAAAACATGACTCATTCTAAAAATAAGATCAAGTAGTAGAAGATGTAGAAGAAGAAGTAGAAGAAGGTGTGCACAAAACAGGGCATTAGACTTCATGTAGTTTTAGGTCACTCCCAGTTTTAGTTTCAGCTGGCGGTTCTCGTGCAACAGAGTAGAAACGAGAGATAACCTTGTAGCAAGAGGAGTAACGATAGATTAGCAGAGCTCACGCTGTGTTTGGGGTGGGCTTGTTGAAGAGTTAGCCAATCATTTATTTTTTGATTGCCAACATGCCAAAGAAGTATGGCTTAATGTATATGGCTGGCTGCAAATGGTAAGCATACAAAGTGATGACACAAGAGCATGTCAAGAAGCACATGAGTTTATACTAGAAAAAATAGACGAAAGACTTGTGGAAAACAATTTGGCCAACGACGATTTTGTGCTTGTTGAAAGAAATGAACGAGATTCGCTTCGATGTGGAGTTGGAAACTGACATAGCGATAGCCATTGAAGATCGTATAAATATAATATTGAGACATTGGTGATGCGTGCAAAGTGTACACGGTCATGTTATAGTACAATGCATATGAGTAAGGGTCATGATCTACAGAGAGCAATATCCAACATGCTTTAAATGTACAACTAGTTCAAGGTAACCAGACAATCAAGTGGTGTATTTTCTAATCTACTAAACAGAATGAAATGAAACCAACTTTATGAGAAAGCTAAGGGAATATAGAGAAATTGCTATTAGACAATTAGTCCAAATTCACAACAAAAACGAGGGAAAATGACAATATGGAGAGATGACTCAAGACTTTAGGTATGTTGCCTAACCATTTTGCAATGAACCGAGCCTATGCATTTAACATCTAATACTCGTGCTCAAACTACCACCGAACTCATACATGATTAGGTTCCTTACGGAGTTTACTAATCAATCTACTGAGTGTGAAGGGAATTTCAGCCCTCTGGCCTCACCTCAAACACACAAGTGAAGATAAGATCAAAATATGAACTGTTCGTTTGGAGTATGGCACCACAAGTTTGGGGTCACCCCAAGGAAAGTGGTGTGGAGGTATTTGGTGTTCTATCCTCACAAACTAGGTGCTAGCATGCTGAGATTATAAAAACTATTCATGACAATCGGTCAAAGTGTCAAAAACATTCATAAAAACAAAACATAACCATCATAAGAACAAGGTAATGACATTAAACGAAATAAACCGAATCAAAACATCATAAGTTAGGATAAACTGAGCCTTGAGTCAAGAAACTCTAGCTCATGCTTCAAGCATGAGCTACTACAACAAAAAAGTAGCAAATACAACAAGCCATGGTGCTTTTGGAACCAAGAGATGGACAGATTCCTCCACCTGAGTGCCCCTGTGACCAGTTGAACTTGTTTCGCCTTTTTCTCCAACCAATCCGCCTCCAATTTGTATTGTGGCTGAATGGGAATTGTAGAAGACCTCTAGGGAAAGACTCCTGTGAAGATAAAACTTAATCCTCCCAGAAGTTTTAGAGATACAAGAGAAACAAGGGGCATTTTGGACATTGCAGCTTCATTAAACTCAGTTTGGTAATTTAACCTCAAAACCTATTTTGGCTGCCTCCTTTACCTCTGATGTGTGAATATGAATTGTAGAGGACTCTTCATTCTACATTGTGTTGAAATTACAACCCCATTCCCATCCTGGTTTAGGAGATATTCAAGTTGTAAGGACTGGGCAGTCATTTCCTCTCTCATTCCCGAATTGGATAAGCATCTTTTGGAGAGGTTGGTGGTTATTTCCGGAATTGACAATTGTTGGTCCCTTTGGCTCGTATGTATGTATAAAGACTATGTAGCACGTCCATAAATCCTTAGGCACCACTAGAATATGTGCAACAAAACTTAGAGCATATCCCTTTGCCTTTGGAGCATATCCCCCAGGATTTGCCTTCACCTTCGCCAGCAACTTTCTGCTTCCTCGTCAGCATAATTAACAGATCAAATCCTCTTGGTTTTGCGCAGATCCTCACCATAAAATATCTGCATATACTCCAATATAAATGAATGCATAATAAGGTGCAAAACAGGTAATTAGGTTATAAATAAGTGAAAATACTAATCTAAATAAACTCAAAACATGATATGAAATGAGCTTATCAATTGGCTGCAAGCTGCAGGCATGATAAACACAAGTAAGAGAATGACCGAATGGCTTCAATGTCCGAGAGAGTTACTTGATCAACTATAATATTTATATTCAGACTTCCAGTAGGCAGTTATAGTGCCTCTCTTTGTACATTTTTTCGTACAAAGGAAGCAGAAGCCAATAAAAACATATACAATGAAGTGATTAAGGCAGCTCGAATGGGACATTACATGGGCCAGAGTGAGCCGTCAACTGAGGCAGAGAAATGTTATAACTTCTTGCAAGGTCGTGGCAGAGGGGAGATGAACCATTGAGCTAGTTAAAGGTACAACACTCATATCAGTACAACCTGCAAGCCAACTTGGGGCAGAGGAGAATATGCGCATTTGAGGGGTTGTGTTAGATAAATTGGTCTTTACCAAACAATCAGCCTCCATGGTATTGGCACAAGGCGTGTAATGAACCAAATCCACGTGACAAAGTGCCATCATCCGATGTATGTTTCGTATCAGTGCGGTGTTGGGGATGTCCTGGGTCCGACCTGTGATGAGTTTAGTCGCAACCAAACTATCCGTGCAAAACATCATATTACATAAACCAGGGGCATGAATTAACCGCAAGCCATGCAAAATGGCACATAATTCCCCCGAGAGGGCAGTACAACAGCCTAGTCTAATGTTAAATCCAATGAACCAATGTTGTTGGCAATCCCGTAATACACCACCACAAGCCGCCTTAGAGGTAAGCCTGCAAACCACAACATCTACGCAAAACCTGAAATTCCAGGATGTGGATGTAAGGGACAAGTCCGGTACCATATGAGGTAAGATACACCCATGGGATACTGAACAATGATCAAATGCATAGCCCCACGCACAGCCACCGAGTAAGCAGGGATGGAGCCTACAATCCTTGTTTCAGTGGCTAACTTACCCTAAAAAATTTCCTCATTCCCCGTCATCCAAAGCTTCTAGCAACTGATGGTAAAAAGACTCTTCACTCTTTCATCAACGCCAACAGAAGATAAGAGCATACTGATCCAACACTTAAGATCAAGAGTGTGATAAAAATCAGGGAGAAGGCACGGGAACAAGAGATACCAAACACGGCGACTGCATGAGCTGTATTGGAGGATATGCAACGATGTCTCAATGCCAAGACAGAAGTAACAATCTGTCGGCGTAGCTATCTTTCATGGATAGCGCAGACGGTTGGTTCAGAGACAACCATGCAATGCTTTCCAAAGAAAGAGTTTCACTAATTCAGGAGCTTCCAAAGAGATTTAAAATCATTAATAATAAATTGTGATATAAAATAAAGCTAAGGCAGTATGAAAGCAGTGCAAGGGAAAGGGATCAAGAATCAACATCGGAATGATATTACCGAATTCAGATCCCAAGGAATTTGAACATGTATCATGTTCTAACGAATGTACCACCAAGTCCTGAGGGGATAATGATTTATCAATCATCACGTCATCGGTGGCCATCTTGTGAGTAGTGGGCGTGTGGCCTTCAGATCTAGGTGGGCGGGTACCAGAGCTAGAAAATTGAAATGGCCCGTGTCCGATAAGAAAACCAGACAGAGCAGGCTTTTTGGAAGCATAATCATCAACCCGATGATCAGCATTTTGTGGCGACTTGTCAGTATGCAACGGATGAGGAATCTCACAGCCAAATGTTTAGAGCTAGTAAAATGACCAGGGTGAAAAGCTGGAGTGACTAGCATTTAATTTCGATATAGATGCAGCTGACAGAATAGTGTCAGATGTTCCAGAGGCAGCAGAAATAGGTACCTGAGTTACAACCGTGGATTTTTTTGCCCGGACTAGATCCTTCACTTTCGGAGCAATTTTTCTTTTTGCTTTTAATACATGACTTGCTGATTTAGGGGCAGTGGCGGCTGAAGGAATCATAGAGGCTCTCCGAAGCTAAATGGCCGGAACAGATTCCTCAAAATCTAAATCGTGCAACAATAAAACCGAGAAGATGAGGTAACATGACTAGAACGAGGCATTATTGGGCATGACTTCCTACTCCGTTTCTCCACTTTCATCCAAGGCCCAGACTGGCCAAAACCGATTCATCAGGTCCCACCAAATATGAAGGGACCAAACCAGCACATGTCCGATTGGAGGTCGAGATCTCCCCACCCAGGTGGAAGTTTTTATTTATGATAGGAAACGACGTACCATTTTGACCTGCAGTTTTTACGGGATAGACAAATGGCACGTTATCTGGATTAAGGAAAAGCTGTTGTAGAAATCTCAACACCAAGATTATCCGACTTTCTTTCATTTCCACTCGCCTCTGTGCCTGGCTCTGCTGACGTTGAACAAGGAATATCAGAATACGAACAGTGGGCTGAAGGATGGCCAAAATGGCCGCACGAATAACAAATCTCGTATAGATCTTGATACTGGATCAGAAAAATTTTACCATCCAACATAATCATACATGCAAGAGGTTGCCGGAGGTCAAGTCAGACCGCAACTCGTGCGAAGATACCATGTTCCCTAGTCACGGTGTGGGCATCAGCTTTAAGAAATTTACCAATAGAGGATACCAGCTCACGCAACATGATTTCATGAAAATAGAATTTGGGCAGGCCAGGAATACGGATCCAAGTAGCAACATTATCAATATGGTCATCCCTGGTATCAAAATCTTTGTGCTGCAGAAAGACCCGAAGGTAGTTACTCGTAATAGTATGCGACCCTTCGAAGAGCGCCTGATCATAGTCCTGAGAATTCGAGCAATGGAGTTCATAATAGCCATTAGCAATATCCACCAACTTCAAGGTCCCCTTCGGCTTCCAATATTAATGAAGATGTTTGAGGAGCGTTTGGAAACCAATGTGTCTACCAAGGAGCCAGATAATCAGTGTATTCTCCATACGCTCCTTAACCTGCTTGTGCACATTCGCATTGAACCTGACGGCAGGGCCAAGTACAGTACGTTAGTGAACCACATCCTGAGGAAGGAGGACAAATGGCTTTGGATTTAGTGGGGCATTTGATTTGAACATTGAACTGAATGAAAGGGGAGGCTTCGATCCGGCGGTAGAGACACTTCCGGCACTGTCCCAATACTATGCAAGGTGGCCTCATCCGGCAAATCGTTAACTGATGCCCCCAAAGAAGCAGATTGGCCTTTAAGAGTTGGGGGATTTGGAACTTCAAGGGCAGAAACCCATCCGATCCTGCATCACATCATCCTCCATGAGGATGATGCGAAAGGAAGGAAGAACACTCGAGAATTTCTAAAGACAGGGGATTGTTGCCGGCAAATTATTCTAATCCTCACAGCGGCCGATTTTTAGAGCATCGACGGTAAGGTTTGTACATATTTTACAAGCAAATGAAATGAATCACTTTCCTACCCAAAAAAGGCCATCCCAGTTGCTAGCCCATAATTAAAGAAGTTGAGGCCCGTATGGTTTTTTATAAGTAAAATGGACCAAGCCGTACGTGGAGTTACCATCCCGTTTCATAGCCCACACGATACTGATTGACTAGTTCTCTCTCAAGTCTTGCTGTCTTACATGCCTTCTCCAGTCCAGTCTCTCCGTCAAGACTCAAAGAGTTCTTTTTTTGTTTACATAAGAGGCTTAAGAGCCAAAGAACCAAAAGGACAGCATAAACTCCATTCAAGGAGGATCAAAAACAAAGCTTTCCCGCCCCACCGTGTTGCAACTACTGGGGGGGAGGTGACTTCTTGGACTTTCACAACCTGACCAGAGATTGATGAAGACAGTAGGCTATGCAGAGGAACTAAGAGATCACGAGCTAAGCCTTGCTTAGCAAGAGCATCAGCCTCGGAGTTCTGTTCCCAAGGAATATGCTGAACAAGAGAAACCCTGCATGAGGCCATACTCAGACGGATCCATTGGATGAGTTCAAAATTATTCACATCACTTCTCCTGCCAATGACAAGGTCCACCACAATCTGGCAATCCGATAGAATGACCACACTCTGCAGTAGGATGTCCCGCAACAAGGTGAGGCCATAGAATATAGCCCAAAGTTCCTCGGTTAATATAGAGCATACACCAATTTCCCTAGAAAAGAAGGAAACTCGATGTCCACCCGGACTACGCAGAATACCGCCACACGCAGCCCACCCGACAACCGACATACCGCTGCATCCACCTCTAGTCTGAAACTGTCCAAACTTGGAATGGTCCTGTCTGGAGAAGATCTAGAGATAGAAGACCCTTGTACTGCAAAGGCCAACACGGGGTCCTTGGAGAACTACAGCAACCTCCGTCCTTCGATAAAACCAGTTTTGATAGAGGCTATGAGGCTATGGTCCAAGATACTCTTGCCCTGAAATACCTCCTCATTCCGGGCCAGCCAGATCTTCCAACAAGTCATGATGAATAGTTCCAGCCAAGAACTAGCAGAGCCTCGGCGGTTGCAGTCAACCCAGGTCTCCAAGGAATTGACAAGAAAGAAGGATTGAGGCAGCGCCGGGTGTATTGAAGACCATATGCACCTACTCCAAGGACAATCTCGTAGCACAAGCATAATCGCTTCGTCCCTGGTGCACCCAAGGCAGGCTGGTGAGTCTGAAAGCCTTCGACGAAAACGCTCCAAATTTGTCCAGATAGCTCCGTTGAGAGCCCTCCATCAAAATAACTTGATTGATTACTGAGGTTTGATCGACCAGAGTATGTCCCAAGGGAAGTTAGCGCCCGTGTGAAGTTGCTGACTGAGAAGGAAGTCACGCACTGAAGCACACATGAAACACCCACACGAGGACAGGGCCCAAGTCCGTTTGTCGCACCCCGCAGCCGGATGAGGAGGAGGTACAGCAAGGACCTTGGCCACGAGCTCCTGAGGAAGGCATGCTCCTAATTTGTCGCGATCCCATTCACCGGAGCCTGGACAGAAAGTAGCAACTTTTAGAAGTAGATCTGAACCTACCACAGGGAGTAAGGCCATAGAAAGAAGAAGTTCATCAAACGGAAACCAACGATTTGCCCAAAAGCCCCTAACGAACTCAAGAAATTTAGAAATGCATAACCATAAATGGGAATCTCCCTGTCTAGCATGTGTTGAGGAGGGAGACACACAATTCAGCCTGTATTTTGCACAGAAAATCTCTTCCATAACTTATTGGGCCCCTATAAGAGTTCCCATGCCAACTTGACCATAAAAATCAAGTTCACATCACGGAAGCGCCTCAGTCCGAGCCCACCGTTGGATTTGCTGGTGCAGATTGTTTCCCAACGGAAAAGGGACCTTTCTACGTTGTTTGAACCACTCTGTTAAAGAAAAGAGCGAACCACTTTGTCCATCTCCTCGCAAGCGGAGATGGGAAAAGACGTTGTCTGCATGGAGTAATATGGCAATGGACAAAGGACTGAGTTATAAAGAACCAACTGCCTGGCCATGCTGATCCTCCTCGATCGCCAATAAGAAACCTTTTTGTTCATTTTGACCAGCAGGCCATCATGAGAGTGCTGGGAGATCCGGGAATGGAGAATCAGGACTCCCAAATAGGTTCCTAAATTGTCCACTTGCCGAATCCCTAGAGCATTTGCCACCTAAGTTGCAAAAAGATGATTGATGTTAGTAGAAAACCAAACGACCGATTTAACCGCATTTACTGTCTAGCCCGACGATGCCGAAAATAGGTGAAGAACTTTGCTAAGCACACGGGCCTGATCAATTGAAACCTCTGCAAATAATAACAAGTCGTCAGCAAACATTAAATGTGACAGTTTAAAATTTTTTTTAAAACATAGAGGTTTCCAATAGCCCCTTTCGACAACAATTTGAATCATATGTGAAAGACGTTCCATACAAAGTGCAAATAGAAAAGGAGAAATTGGGTCTCCCTGTCGCACCCCTTTCTGGGGGATGAAGGATGGGCCACGCAAGCCCTCCCATACCACCTGCGTAGAACTAGTGTAAAGGGAGGACATAATCAGGTTTAGGAGATATCCTGGGATGCACGCATACTTGAGAGTATCCTCTATAAAGCTCCACTCCATCCAGTCAAAAGCCTTGGAGAGATCAATCTTTATTGCCATAAACCCTGTATGCCCCTTACAGGAACGCATAGAGTGAATGGCCTCCTGAGCTGCTATGATATTTTTCGAGATATTCCGTCCCTGAATAAAACTCAATTGATTTTGAGAAGTTAAATGAGGTAAAACCACCTTCAACCTATTGGCAATAGTCTTCGTAACAATTTTAGCACAAATGTTAATAAGACTAATAGGGCAAAAATAATCAAAACACTCCGGGTTATGTTGTTTTTGGAGCAGGGAGATCATCCCCTAGTTCGCCAACAGAGGGATAAACCCCTCCTCAAAGGACTGCTTTACAAAAAGCAGAAGAGATTAAGCCACCCTGGTCCAATTATGCTTAAAGAAACTAGCAGAGAAGCCATCCGACCCTGCAGCTTTATCGGAGTCCATTTCGTCCAAGGCCTCCTTAATTTCCAAGTCGCATACTTGCCTAGCCAAAAAAACAGCATGAGCATTAGTGAGTGAAGGAAACATCCTGCTAATGGGAAAAGGGGGCAGGACCATCGGATGATCAATGGAATTAGAACAAAAAATAGAGGTATAAAAGGCGGTAAATTCTATCACAAGGATACTCCGATCGGAGCACCAGCTATCGTCCCCTAGCCTTAGCTTTGTAGAGGCGCCCCGACGGTGCTGCTCCTTATAGAGAGCATGAAAATAGCTAGTGTTTGCGATCACCAAAGGTGATCCAATGGCAGCGTGAGGACTGTCGTTTAAGGAGTTCCTTCTTTGACATAATGCCCTCTAGCTCTAGGTGAATCAAAGATTCTAGCCCGAGCAGATAGGCAGATGGTTGCCGGGTTAGACATATCTGAATCCCAACAAGCCTACTGGAGAGGTGGCACTTTTGTTAGAAAATAATCCCAAAGAAGTTTGTCTTCCAATCCTCAATGTTTTCCTGCAAAAAAGCTAAAGACTCGACCAAGGGTAAGTCATCACTCCAATAAGTGTCGAGCCAAATGGGCCAGTGCTCGTGCGCTTCCCAAGCACGGTAATAGTAAAACTTTTGGGAGGATGGGGGATCGCCACCTGGGGCAAAACCAAAACACACAGGGGAGAATGATAAGAAGAAATACGAGGTAAGTGTCTGACATTACTATGAGTGAAAATCGAGACGAAATCCTCGTTGACAAGTGCCCAGTCTATCCTCTCATGACATCTCCCCCTCGCCCACGTAAAGCGTGAGCCATAGAAATCGATTGGAGCCAGACCAGACTATGTCACACACCCTCGAAAATACAGACATCCGACCAATGGTTTCCCTCCTACTTTATCCTCCTTATGTAGAAAGACATTGAAATCACTGAGCGCCAGCCGGGGGTGAGAGATAGAGTCTGCAATCAAAGACAAATTTAGCCACAAAGACTTACGGATATGGGGGTTAGGTGAACCGTAAACCACAGTTAGATTAAAAACATAAGAAGCATCAAAATGGACTAGCATATGAATGAATTGTCAGTCTATATAGAGAATCGACACATGTATGGGGTCCTTCCACAACACGAATATTCGCCCGGAGAAGCCATGGGCCTCTACCCGGAAGGAATTGTCGAACCCATGTTTGATCCTACCAATAGAAAAATCAGCCGGAGCCCCACTAGTATGGGGTTCAAGTAGGACAATTATGTGAGGCGACAAAGTCCAAATTAGATGGTAAAGAGCTGCAAGGATAGGTACATTCCCTAC
The DNA here is from genome assembly GCA_025802335.1 of Pinguicula primuliflora. NCBI lineage: Eukaryota > Viridiplantae > Streptophyta > Magnoliopsida > Lamiales > Lentibulariaceae > Pinguicula > Pinguicula primuliflora. The sequence goes on along the minus strand of JAOYMZ010031109.1, from coordinate 14,802 downwards.
ACCTTGGGTATTCCAAGATAGTAGCTTAAAATCCATTAAAATAGTTGGGGGATTTTGGGAGGGTATATGGGTCGACACATGGGGTCCGACAGTTCAACCCCCATCGATTCTACGGGGACCTGGTTCAAAACGAGGTCCTGCCCCTCCCTTGTTACGAATCCCGATGATCGGGTCTCGAAGGGAGGGACCTCCATTGGTGGCTCCCGTATATCCACCACCATACTTGTATTTGTATCAGGGACTACATGCTCCCGCACAGGGTCTTTCGGAGGTTGTACCTGGTGGCACACCTTGGTAGAAGAATCAATGGCTTTTGGCTGCCCCAAAGTCACCTGATGACTGATATGGATGCCAGATGGCTCAGGGACTTGGTGTGGGCCACACCGCTGGCTGTAGACGTAGAGATGAAAGTACCTGCAGAGGAAACAAAAAGAGGATGAGGAAGAATGATAGCAGAATGCTTCCTACCGACTAAAGAACTAAAGAGACAAGTTGCAGCTCCTTTGGAAACGATTGGATCAACTGGAAGAGGAGCACCATTGGGGGTGACTGAAGAGGAGTTATTGGGCCATGTGATTTCCGGGTAATGGGCCACCTTTGTCTTTCCTTTATCTTTCGAACCAGACAGTTTGCTTGGAGCGATGGGCCTAGGGGCTTTAGGCTGTTTGGGCGTCGAAGAATGGCCCACTGCCGGCCTCTTGGACGATGAGCCCAAATCTGTATCTGTATCAAAGGGATTCTCTAGAACTGCAAATCTGGATTCAGACTACAGCTGTGTTGGACCCATGGACTGGCCAAAAATCTTCACGGGCTTCCGACCTCATTTTCCCACATGCATCCAGGAGCCCGGCTTCGTTACATCTTAAATCACAGGCAGCTGAAGATAGACTGGGACCTCGTTCATGTGTGCCACCAACGCCGTCCTATAGGAGCCCATGGAGCCATTGGGAAGCAGTGTAGAACGTTAAGCTGCAACCCTGTTTTGCTACGGGATGCCCAGATCCGAAGATTGTGAGAACCCTGTCTGTACCTGCTCACCAAATTACTCCAGTTGACCCGTCGATTCTACTACTTCAGCCACTCCTAATTGGACTTCCGGCAATTTACCGTCCGAAGCAAGGCCATACACACAATTATCAGACGAATGGCCAAATCTGGCACATTTAAAGAAAATCTGGTGCAGGTTCTCATATTGGACCGGAAACACTTTATCGTCCACCTTTACTGATAGGGCCAAAGGTTTACAGAGATCCAGCTGCACTACCAAGAGAGCAAACAGACCCCTCTCCTCCAACAGCGTGTGATCATCAGCTTTCAAATAGAACCCAATTGATTTGGAGATTTCAGGTAGGATATCTGCGTGAAAATACTGCGGTGTAAGCGAACCCAAGTAGAAATGGCCTCGATATGGTCATCCCGTGTATCAAAACTATGATGCCAGGGGAACACTCTAAGATAGTGATTAGCCACCGTATGCGACCCTTCAAATAAAGCCCGGTTGTAGTTAGCAGTGTTGGGGCACCTTAGCAGATAGAAGCCGCGATCGATATCAATCAGTTTGATGTCGCCCTTAGGATTTCAGTATTGATTTAGGCTCTTTAGCAGTGCTTAGTACCCCATGTAGCGCCCCAGCGGTCGGATGATAAGGGTATTGGTCATATTGCTTTCCATTTGTAGTTGAACATTTTTCTTGAAACAGACCGAGCCTTCGGAACCAGATTGTGAGTGAACCACATCCTCTGGTAGGATAGTGATTTCCTTCTGCCAATCCACCCGTTCCTTGGCCACTAGAGACTTATAGGTAGGGCTATAGGGGCTGGGATCATGTTTGACACCGGCGCCCGAGGAGGAAATGCCTCCGACGTAGCCCCCGGTCCCTTCGTAGCAAAATTCCTCTTTTTGACCTTTTTGGTAGCGAGCCCCTCCAATAGAGAGGGGAAATCATTAGCGATAGTCTTATTTACATCCTCCATAGAAGACGGGAGCGAGCGGGCAGCAGCCACGACTGCCAGAATGGGCAAAATTGACAGTGTCAAACGGAACCATAGAGAGAAGGCTGAGAAAAGCTTAGTTCACGGACAATTTTGGTAGCGGACTCAAAGAGTTCTCAGAAACACAAATAACTGAAAAGGCAGCAAATGGAATGATGGGGTTGTGTTGGGTTAATTTTTTTTGGCCACAGGGTCGTCGCGCATTTTTGAAAATGCCACCGCCCGGACTTGGCAAGTTCGAGAATAGTGCCCGGATTGGCCAAGTCCAAGAATTTTTTCTCGGTTTTGCCAACACTGCAAATTATAATTCCCGGTGTTGGCAAGTCTGGGAGTGATTATCATGGCTAATCGTCGTGCTTAACTTTTTCCGGACTTCGAAAGTCCAGTATCTTTTGGCGGGAAATTTTGGCACGAATAACCACCCCGAATTTGCGAAGTCAGAGATTTTGGGACTTCTGAAGTCCGGGATAGGTATTATAAATTTACCCCCCAATTTTTACATTTCTACCACCAACAACACAACAAATATTCGACGATGAGCAATTATTACGGTTCTGGATTTTACGCTAGTAGCGGTTCGTCTGGGCAATGGAATTTGATTTTTCCACCCACCCAGGATGATGATCAACAACAAATGAGTATAGATGGAGGGTGAGAACCACCATTTAGTACCTGATCCACCATTCCACCACCTGAAGCCATCGAGATTTTTACAGATCCGCAAGCTGATTCGGTGAGGTCTGCAGGAGGTGAGATTCATTAGATGGTGGACCTGCGGAGTGGCATCATGATGAATATCCTCAGCTTGGGGATTCTATGAATATTCCTCCATCTATGAGTACAAGTCATTTCGACGACGATATTGGTTTTCTCGAGGTCGACCAATTATTCAAAGACAAAGCACATTTGCAGCGGGCCGTAGAGCAATATCATGTTGTACACGCAAAAAGAGAATGTTGTGTGTACAAAAGTGATACAAAGAGGTTGCTACTGCGGTGCAAACACTTCGAGGAGACCTCTTGCATGTGGAATCTCAGCGCACGTTTTAGACCAAATGGGTGCAAGTGGGAAATCACCAAAATTGGCTACTCCCACACGTGCGAAGCTAGTACGGTTATCGAGTATCATCACAATCTGACGAAGAGCATGGTCGCCCGAGAATTGGTTGGATTGTTAACCAATAATCCAGGTACCCACTAGTTATATTTATTATTCATTAATATAATAGTACTTTATTATATATTAACAGTACTGAGTTTGATATTGTATCTCTTAAGGTACAACATGTGCAACTGATGATACAATCTAAGTACAGTTTTGAAGTCAATTATTCTAAAGCTTGGTTTGCCCTACAGCGGGCAACTGAGATGGTGCACGAAACTTGAATATCTGGCATCAGAAGTTTGCCCACATACCTAGCAGCACTCAAGCACTAGAACCCTACACACGTCGTCGATTGGGCTCTAACGGATACAGATATTCCTACGAAAAAAGAGTTAATCTATGTGTTTTGAGCATTTGGACCGTGCATTATTGGTTACCAACATTGTTGGCCGGTCATTTCTGTCGACGGTATGCATCTCTATTGTCTTTACAAGCAAAAGTTACTCATTGGTGTAACACAAGATATTAGTGGACATATTTTACCACTTGCATTTGCATTGATCGACAAAGAGAGCGAGGCTGCATGGTATTAGTTTTTAGAGAGATTGGCACTATATGTGACCAAAGACAGACCTACTTGTATAATTTTTGACAGAGAAATAGGCTGTCTGAATGCAATTAGCCGAATTCCAGCATTCAATGGCCAGATTGGTGTGAACAGATATTGCCTACAGCATATTTGTTCGAATTTTGGTGCACATTATAAAGATAAGGTGGTGAAGGAAATGGCTTGGAAAGCGGGTTCGACGACAAGCAAAATAAAGTTTCATGACCAAATGGATCAAATACTCGCTCGTAACCTTGCTGCGCACCAATACTTAGCAGACATTGATGTAGCTAAGTGGACTGTGTCTTACAATGATGGTGCTCGTTTTGAAATAATGACAACGAATCAGATCGAGTGCTTTAATGGAGTGCTGAAGGGTGAACGACATCTTTCGATCACCTCAATAGTGCGATAGACGCAGGAGAGCTGTATTAAATATTTCAGAGCACGAATGGGTGATTGTGCGAGAATGACCTTAAATTTTGATGCGTGGAGCGATAAAGCTAAACTCTTCTACGGTACTGCGACTAGGCGCGCCTCAAAGTATATTGCAAATAATTTTAAGCCTATATGGGTGCCTGATAGGTATGTAGCGCAGGTTACCACCAAAAAATCAGGAGAAACGCATAAAGTCATACTCGCTGATCGTATGTGTTCTTGTGGGAAGTGGTCGCGGTTTGGCATACCCTTCTCGCACGCAATACAGGTTATTTTTCTTATACCTAAACTTGTTATTTTATTAAATATTAAATTTAATCAATCTAATACATGTAGACTTGTCGTAAATACCGTGTGGACCCTCTGAATTGTTGCTTCTCGGAAATGACTATTCAAGCTCTTAAAAGGACATATGAAGTGTCATTCTTACCGCATGGTCTAATGTATGAGGTACCTGTGTCACCTTTCACACTAATGCATTCCCTTACTAGACGGCAAAAGGGCGAGGCCAGGGCTAGAACCCCTAGAACAAAGTGAGAGAATACATAACGAGATGGACACAGGAAAAAAGAAAAAACAACGCAGAGTAAGTATTAATTTCATTAAATTTGATAAATTAAATAAATATATATCTAACCATACGATGTTATTTTTTTTGTAGAAGAAGCAGCCGCCTCCAAAAATGCAACCTGGCGGATTTTATCACCCACCATTTTGATTCATTTGTTATTGACATGTAAACTATTATGAATGAATTTTTTTTATCAATTAACAAAATTTATTATAAATATAAATTATAATAAGTACACATGTGGAATTACAATATGGGTTAAACATTTCTAAATTACAATATTAAATTATTTTTCGTCCATTGTCATAACTTTATTAAGTTTAACCCTCCTAAATTGCAATGCAGAGATAAGTTCCTCAACTTCTTCGTATAATTTATAATACATATTTTCGTTAAATTTGAAAAGATGCTCAACGAATATATGTATTAACAAGAAAAAAGAAAGTTGAGTAAGTATTTCTTTAATTATACCTAAATATATTGTGTTAAATATATCTAACGAATTTTTTTTTAATTTTGTAGAAGAAACAATCCCTCCAGATGTGCAAGATGACAGATATTATGACAATCTCTTTTGATGTATTTATTATTTTGTGTATTAGTGAAATATGATTAATACAATAATTTTATTAGAAAAAATTGTAGTACAACAACTTTCAATTAAATAAATGCCATCAAAATTAAATTATTTTCATCTACTGAATTGGGCACAACTAAATGTTTGTAATCTTTGGTTCTTTATCTTCATAATCTTTTAGAAACAAATATTCTTAATTTTTGCAATCTTTGGCTTCATTATTTGTTACCCGATTAACCTCATCATCATCCGATTAATAAATATTGTGAGTCTGGTCATTCAACCACATGTATAGCCCTGTATACCCGCTAGGGGAGTGAAAGTCATCACACGGATAATCACCTTCACAAAACTCATTACATCTATTGGTGTCCCGATAGGGATGATTGATCCATTCTTCGACACCTTTTTTTCCCATGTGCATTTTTTTGGGACATATTTAAAGCAAAATTAGTACAAACTTAGTTATGTGGAAAAAGTGGAACTTATAGGCAAAGACAATGCCCTTTTAGAAGGGTAGTGCTTCACCTCTACCGGGTTTTCTGGAAATCCGGTAGAACCGAATATGACACTGGTGTTCCAAAATCAGGTGCCATATACATCGATCTTCCGTAGACCGATGTCCACTAATGACAACAATTAAGCTCATTTAATCACACTATTTTTTCAGAGTCTGTTGCGAATTTATACTGCTCTCCTGAAGGCTGGTGTGTAACACCATTTTTTAGAAGAGTTGTGTGTGCTAAATTATAAAAGGATTGAAACCAACATGGCAGAAAAAATTAGTTTTACCATTGACCAAATATCTCAACGACAAAGGATTTTCAAAATTATCTACGATGAAATCGTTGGAACCGCACCACCAGAACATGGAGCTTTTATTCTCAACCAATTTTGAAGACGGATGATGACAAGTATAAAATGTACATGGGTTGTACACCTAAGCTAAAGAAGATGGACACCAACATGGTTAAAGATCGAATAATCTAATATATAGACCGTTTCTTATGGTCAGTCTTCGAGTGGTCAGTATTTCATTCGGGTGAACCATTTTTGTGTAACATCATCCATTTTCAAAATTGATCGCATAATTGGAAAGCTTATACATTAGAAATGAAAATCCACATATTCCAATATGATTATGATGATTTTATCACCGTTTAATTTAGTTTCACATTTTTTCATGGATTAAGTAGTCCTAAATAGGATTATGATTATGATTTTAAAAATTCTCAGCGACGAAGTCGGCAGAACCGTACTGGAATATTGAGATTTTCATCTCCAATATATAAACTTTTCAATTATGCGATCAATTTCGAAAACAGATAGTGTCACATAAAAATTGTCAACCCAAAAGGAATACTAATTACCCGAAGGCTGACCATATGAAGCGCTCTCATCTGAGTAATGCTACATGTATCCTCTTTTGGGACCCCATTTTTAAATCCCATGATGTGGCAAGCATCACAACCATACTTTTTACGTGTGATTTTTTTATTGAGTGGTTGTGATGCTTACCACATCATGGGGTTTATAAATGGGATCTCAAAAGAGGGTACAAGTAGCATTATTCCATCTAATATATATCCATTTCCAATGCTAGAGAACTGTTTTAGTTGCTAATTTTTTTTATAAGTAAAGTTTTTATTAATTTATTTCAACAATAATGTTACATTTTGGGCTATTTACAATATTGCCCACTCTCCTAATTACACACGCGGGTTGCAGATTTGCTACATACCCGACATTTTCTCTTCTTACATTTTCACCATATGCTTTTCTCCGTCATCTGCTTGACCGACCGCAACTGATAGCTTGCCGGAATTCCTTCAATTGTTCAACTCAGTCATCGATTCTGCACACATAGTTGCGGGTTTTGACTCCAATCGGTGTACCCTGAAGCAGCCTGAACCAGATTGTTGGCTTTGAGGATATGCCAGCATTTTATTTTCGTCTTCTTCATAAATTCGTCCTGCTCCAGTCTTTTTGGCTGAAAATCTTTTCATTCCTTTGTTTCCATAACTGCCAGCATCCAATTTGCCAGAAAGATTGCCAAATTTTTGGGTTCCACCGATCTGTCCGTCGTTGCATATGCTGAGTGAGGTTGTCGCCAGCCTCCAAGGATGGGTTTAATTGAGGTATGCGTAGCCATTCATATATTTTCTTCCAGCTTTGCAACGAGGGCAAGTTTCAAACAGATGATGTTCTGTCTCAAGTACCAACTTTCAGAAGGGGCAAGTTGTTGTAGCGAGTTGGACTCCACGCCTATGCAGGTTTTCTCTCGTTGGCAACCTTTGATGTAGCAAAAATTTATCTTGGACGGTATAATTGAGTTCCACGCCCTCTCTGCATTATTCAAGCTAATGGAGCCAGCCTATTGAATCTGCATACTTGCATTATATTCCTGTTTAGTAGAGTAGGTTGCATCAGTAGCTTCGTACCATGACCATCGATCAAACTCCAGTGATGGAGGAGGGGCTTGCTCCAGATCAGTGAGTAGGTTTGCTAATTGCTGCATTTCTGTGTCATTACATAATCTATCCCATAGTCACCACCCACTCCACTGGTTATTATAGGCACCCTTCTACGCTACAGTCACCTCCTTGTCACCAGCTATAGCAAATAGGCCTGGGTATTTTTCATGAAAGCTAGACTCCCCCAGCCACTTGTCCCTCCAGAAGAACGTCTCATCCCCATTTCCTATAATTCTGCTAAATTTTTCAGCAAGCCAAGTGCTAGTTAGCACCTTCAAAATCAAATCCTTCCACCATATTGAAGGTTTTCGAACTGTGTACTGGATGGATGATAGCATGTGTCTAGATTGATGTAGGTCTCCATAGACACTGTCCAAGGATTTGATCCATGTATAAGAGTCATTCTGTGTTAACATACGGAAACCCCATTTGGCCAATAGAGCGTCGTTGAATTCTTTCAGACTTCTAATTCCTAGTCCTCCTCTTTCTTTTGAGTAACATATGTGTTTCCAGCTTGTCCAGCTTATTCTCCTGGCCCCTTCCATCCGTTCTCCCCATAAGAACTTACATAGCAGTCCGGTGATTTTTAGTAGAACCACAATAGGGTCTCGAAAAATAGAAAAGTAGAATAGTGAAACACTAGTTAAAACCGATTTGATTAGAACTAGCCGCCCACCATATGATATGTGCTTGTTCTACCACCCTTGCCCCTTCCATCCGTTTTAGTGGCTAATGATGTGAAGTCGGCTCAAGCATGACTTGTTGAAGAATTGCATTAAAAAATAATAAAAATCAAAACAAATAAATAAGGATGATGCGTAAGAAATGAACAAACAAAATTATGAAATGGTAAGAAAGAAGAGAAGAGAGCGAGTGAATTCCTAGATTGTATTTGAGTTTTTTTGGTAAGTAAAAATTTTACTTGAGTGATATATGTATTAAATTTGAGAAGACATTTTGCCCCGTCCCAACCGCAATTGGGGAGTATATGCAGTGCCCTCGTGACACGGCAAGATTGGTCGGTCAGCAGGTCTACGCAAAAGTGTTAAACACCGGGTCACCTGCCACACCAATCATGCAGTGCCACATGAATACTGCATAGTGCAAACCACCAACCCAACCCAATCCATCCCATCCAATTAAAGCGAGGATTGGCTGATTGGTCTTCTTTTCCATCTCCCCAGTTTCTCTCTTCCCTGCCATCAACACCACCAAAATATACAAGTTCATGTTACACAGACAGGAAATTAGAGAAAACAAACAAATAGGAAATAAGGAGAATGCTGGAAAAAGGAGACACTTCCACGCGAATCACTCACCCGACGAGGAGCAATCGCCAACTCATTGTCCAAGATTTGAGTTGCCTTGAAACCCACAGGATGCAAAACTTCTTCATAACTACAAGTGAAGACAGTACGTTCAGCAGGTACATACAGGGCACACGGGGGAACTTCAATGGATTCGAAATCAAATTAAAATGAGATATTCATGGAATCATGAGAATTTACTCGGCAACAGATACGCTAAATGGAGGCCCGCCTTCGTGATCATCTATCTGTAATGAACCGGAAATGGAAGGAGAACAAATGGTCATCACAAAAAATTTAGAGACCATGTAATGGTGACATGATAAAGCACAGAGAAACGGGAAAGGGAATTCCAGCTTGCATGTTAAATAACGACGAATGCTATACAGCCCTCAGAAATGGCACCAAGAACGCACCCCCTGCCTTGTAAGTGCGCACACACCAACATTTGTGTGTGTGTATAGGTGCGTTTTGGGTGCCATTTCTGGGTGTTTTATAACATTTATGTTAAATAACTTGCACAGGACTAAAAGCAATGGATACCAGCTTCAAAATGTTTCCTCAATAGCACACCAGAGTTTTCAGTCATTTTATCTCATTACAACCCCACCTAACCTTGTGTATATTGCTTGTTCTCTTATTTTCTCGTTCAATAGTCTTGAAGGGTGAAAAATGCTAACATATTTTCGCATATTGCCTAATCTAGTTGGGTTAACTCATCAGTAAGGTTCAAGGCAAAATTAAAATAAAAATTTCATAGTTGTTGCCTAACCGGATACATTAGTGTTATGAGCTCGCCATCTGGTTTTAGGAGATCGTGTACTCTTGTGGCCCACAGCGATCTCAATTTTGGCTCGATGGCACAGAAAAAACTGCGGAGTGTTTGTTATAAGCTTCTGAAAGCTGATGCCAGATTCAGAAAACTTGCTCATACATGAACATGACAAAACTTACGTGTAGTCAAAAATGATATCAAACAACTGAGGCGGATACCATGTGAAGAAGTCCGCCTTCAAGAAAGTGAAATGCCCTGCCTTTGGTGACCTGGAATACAACTATGGACAACCAAAAATAAAGATAACTAAACTTAAATCATACCACCCAAGATCAAATTCTAAGTACCAAATTACGACGTAAATTCAATTAAATGAAATAAAAACAAATCACATGAACCACCCTTCTATATTGAAATGTTGTCTAATACCGATTAGAGAAATAAGTATCGACCAACTTAAATAAGAATGTGGTGCTACAATCTATAATCTTGGGCTCAAGGTTTTAATGAGAGTAACCCACATCTAAACCTATTTAGGTTGGCCAACACACGCGCACCTACGCACACGAGACCCAATTCCAGGGCACGACCGGGTCCATTTTCTAACATTCTATGCGAGATTATACCAACCTGCATAAACTTCTAGTCTGAAGTGCATGATTCCTAAAGATGTGGATGATCGCATTTCATGTAATTTTGTCAACATCCGAAGCAATAGCCATTCTGTCTCAAATCTAAGTGCTGAGGAGAGAAATTTAAAAGAAACTTTCAACGCGATGCATCCTAGTGGTGAACATTCAAGTACAGGAATCATGCCAAGTAGTAGCGAAATTGATAAATTTTTGATACGGCTGCACCCAAAAAAATGAATGAAAAACTGCAATTACTTCAGCAGCTTTCTTAATAGCATTGTCTGATATGTCAAGACCTACAACATGGCGCTCAGTAGATGCAATTGCTACCACATCATGCCCCTGCAGCAACAAAATACTTGCTTGAAGCACAGAACCTGAGAAAATAAATCAAACATAGTTCCTTTCGCATGATCAAATGTCTCAGCAAAAAAACTGCATTACGGTACGGAGCATGATTTATTATCCTAGGCTACAATGTGTACATTGAACGCACTGGCGGACACGGAGGGTGCGGGGTGCAAGTGCACCCCTAAAATATTTTTATTATTGGACCTGCATCCCGCACCCCGTCACAATATTAGGGGGTGTAACTGGGAGTAAAAAAATTATATATAAAAGGGCATCCTAGTTAGACCACAGGATCCCCACTGATTGAATGGTGATGATGAGTTTGATAACTTAGACAAACACTGGCTTCATCAATTTGACATGCTGATAACAGAACAGCCCACACATATGAGATCAGAAAATTAGAAGAAAGCGAAAAAAAATTGCTCTGCAACTTGCCAATGACCGCGTAATTGAATCACAACCCTTACACTGCCGCAGCCAGGAACAAGAGCTCTTCCTGTTGGAAGGGCTCCCGTATTGTTAAGATGCACAAGAACCGGGGTGGGGCTCCCCAAATCCCAAGGCGTCAATCCTTCTTCCCAGCACTTGTCCCAACCATCTGAAATTGCAAGAGCAAACTTTGCTCTGTAAAGCAACAAGGGGCCAACTGTAAAAGAAACTTCTTTTATCGTGTTTCCCACTTACCGGTGGATTCAGAGTGGAAGACCTGCTGGAAATTGTTGAATTTTGCATCACCGGATATGATGGGCTTCGATGATGACGGATTGGGGCTTTGGGTCGTCATATTCCGACAGAGCGCTCGGTGACTTAGGGATGTTCCAAACAGAGAGATAGCTGAAGATTGTCGGAGAAGGGAAATTCGCATTGATTTCAACCAAAGAAAGCCAATTGCTTCATCTTTCACAAAAGAGGACTGCTATTCCTCCAAACAAGGAGGACCGAAATGGACGGAAATATAATTTTGCTCCTTAATAAGCATAGCAATGCAGGAGCAGCGATAAAATCGTCCAGCACCTTTCGATCTAATAATTCGATTTGGCGTTTATACAAATAACATTTCTCTTCAAAAAGAGAACTGCTATTCGTACAAATAAAGAGGACCGAATTTAAACCGAAATCTACGGAATCTGAACTTCCCTGATTGTCGGACATGGTTAAGGCGAACGCTCTGTATGTTCACATACCAATCGTGCTCAAACTATCAGACTGTACAAACTCTGTTTGTTAAACTTGACGAACGAATCGAGCTTGTTTGTAAAGTTTACTGAACAAAGTTTCGTGTTTGAGCTTTGTTTGTTAAAGTTCACGAACAAGCTCGCGAACGGAATAGTTTGTGTTCGTTCATGTTCGACTCGTTTATGTGTTCGTTAACATGTTCGAGATCGTTCGTTCTGCATTAATGAATAATGAAAAGTAAGGACTAATTGATACTTTTATCATCATTTAACGGTTCATTTTAGGGTTTATTCAAACAAAAACAATCATATTGATAAGTAAATAAATGTTTATGTACAAATATATTGCAATCACTTTAAACTAAAATCAATATAACTGCTCTGCTCTGGGTTGTTTGATATGCTATCAAGCATAATCAAAATAAATTTAAAATTTTAAGCCCCTAATGATCATACAAAAAATTGTTTAGCGTACTAAGATCGAACGAATAAATCCATGTTCGATCTTTAGTTGTTAAGATTAACGAACGAACCGAGCTTGTTTGTTAAGTTTAACGAACAAAGTTCCGTGTTTGAGCTCTATTCGTTAAGGCTTACAAACTAAACAAACGAGCTTTAAACGAGTCGAATTCGAGCTTGTTCGTTTTAGGTGAACTCCCCGCTAAGAGGTTTTGAGTTCAAGTCGGAGTAAAAGCGCTTCGTTAGACCTAATCCATAGGAGCCTTTGGACTGGGTGTAGTCTCCCTAGATTAGTCGGAAATGTGCACTCTCAGATACTGAGTAGGAGTGTGAATATCTCTCCCATTTACCTACCTAAAAAAACTTGTCAAGTCAAAAATGACAGTACTTAGTGGGTGATTGATTATCTAGACCATTATTTGTCAGAAAATGAAATCAACAAACTAATGTTTTGATAAGTTGGGCTCATTTATTTGATGCTGGCAAACAAGAACGACGAGGAGGATGAGCCGTTGGGATTTATCGTTTTTCTCGACGTGACCGACAATTCCATCAAGGGGTAAAATTTGATTCATTTGGAATGAGAAGTTTTATATATTGTATGACTAACTCTCAAGCTGCAAACATCTCATAACTTCCCGTCATATACCTCCGCGCTGCAAGAGGAGGTAGAGCAACCACAGTGGCTATAGCAAAATAAAAGAATATGTCATTCCTTATCTCGGAAATAGCACTAGCCTCGTATAAGATGCTTTAGTTTCTACCATCGCAGTTAGCAGCATCGACAGTCTTTCTGGTGAGATACAATATGAATCCAATGAGGCGACTGTGGACGGCGACACTACAGCACAACTCGTACCTTACGGCGGTCGAGCTTTAGAATCGTGTTTAGCATCCGCGTAGAATATGGTTCCGCATTGTAGAGTGGACGGAGGAGATTCAAGTGAAATACATATTGATCAAATATGGAGGCATGGCTCTCAACAGCTTGCCGACAATGAAGCCAACAACAGAATTATTCGAGAGTTGAATTGCACTGTAGTGTAGTAATGTGCCCGCCTCCTTTTTTAATGCAATTTTTATTGAAAATTTGAGTGTTTGGTTGATAAATAAAGTGTTAGTATTAAATTAATCTGCATCTACTTCTTCAATCTTGGACTTGCTCAAGCTCATCTTCTTATGTTTTTCCTCATCTTTTTCGTTTTCAAAATCTTTAGCAATCTCAAATGTTGTCATTTTTTTCATATTTAAAATATAAAACTCGTTGAGCCTCATCCTCAATAGATATGTCCGTTGGTTCATTTTTATATGAGTAAAGTCTGATCATGCCACTGAAGGAGTTATTATCATCAACCAATGAATGAGACAAAATTCCACTTCAATCTCTATCCATTTATGTTTTCCTCATCTTTATCTTCTCCAAAATTTTTAACAATCTCACTCACATCTCCTGAATAAGGACTCAAAGATACTCTGAGTCCATATTCAGACCAATTCGAGCCGAGACCTCTTTCTTGTTATCGAAATTAGGGTGCGCAAATAAATAAAAAAGAAGAAAGGGGGAAGCTAGTATAAAAAGATGCATACCATCCTTCCCAAAAAGCACTTATCCAAAAAAAAAAATTCTTCCCCAAAAGCTGATGTATAAATCGCACACGTTGGAATGACGTTCATTTGTAACTGCCAGAATTAAGACCATTAATGCTATATAGCGGTAAAAATGTGGTATCATAAATTCCCACTTTGTGGGAATTCTTTGGGGCCACGGTGTAGGCCTAGTGGTGGAGGTCTGAAGCTTAAGTCTCCAAAGAGGGATGAGGTCTCAGGTTCAATCCTCACTGGGTGCAAACAATTCTTTGGGGCTACGACCGCGGGCCAAAGGTCCGAATCTTACCTGATCCATGTGGAGGGATCGCTTTGCATGAATCCTATGAATTAATCGGATCAAAATAGTTTCAGATAGCATGATTATCCAAAAAATAAATTCCCACTTTGTGGAACGACGAGGGATGACCTATTATAAAATTTGGACTGACCTGTCTCACATAAGAAAAAATTGCCTAACCGAGAGTGCAGGGTAGAAGTGAAGTAAACCTTGAAAATATTTTTTATTAAAAATTGCTAAAGCCATGCTATTATCAAATGATGATGATCATATTATCTAGAAAAAAAATTGATGATGATCATACTTTCATGATACATGATTACAATTACCGCAATCACAATTGACATTGGGCAAATAAAAATTTAAATATTGAAATTTGTTGTAATCTGAACAATTATGCAAGAGAAGAAAAGGAGAAGATTGGAAGAGCGTGAAACTGTGTTCTTTATTATT
>JAOYMZ010031099.1:0-12899 GCA_025802335.1 Pinguicula primuliflora | reverse complement strand
CAGCCAAAATTGCAGCCGTCCACCTCACTCAAGCACACACAAACACATACTAATCTGATGGCTGAGATTGTTGCTGTACATATAAGACTGTACACCTGAAAATTTCACTTATATTATGTATTGCATATTTTGTATTTTTTTACAATTATTTTTTTTATACATATTTTGTAGATTATAGGCTCAGTTTGAGAAATAGGTCACATAAGCCACTTAGGTGTCGCCTAGGCGCTAGGATATCGTTATTCGTCTTGTCCGAATTCTCGCTTAGGCCGCTAGCGACCCCTGTCCGCCTAGGCGTTGAACAGCCCTTGTCCGCTCAGGATCCGCCTAACGCTTTCTCGAACACTGATTATAGGTGATTTCCGTTGATTTGAGAGCAAATTTATTCTGACACATGTGAGCTTACACCAGATAATGATATAATTATTTATATTTTATTTATGCTAATATATATTTGATTTTTCATATATATTTAAAATATAACAAAAAACAAAAATTACTAAAATATCGTTTATAATTTTCTGATTAATTAAATAGTAATTTAACCATTGAAAAAAATTAAAAAATGAAAAAAAAACTCAAATTTTAGTTGAATTTTTGGATGAATAGATGTTTTTCGGGACACGTTATTTTATTTTTGGTTGAATGAATTTTTACAATTTCTTGTATTATTATAGTATTTTTTTAATAATTTCGCATAATTAAATAGTATTTTTGTAATGAAATAATTTTCAAAAATAATAATTAAACTTTAATAGGTAAGTTAGGGGTAAAACAGTCTTTTTCTTCATTTTTTCACGCTCACTCTCATTTCGTGCGAGTGAGATGCACACAGGGTAAATTGCCCTTTTTTTAAACCATAATGAAATAAATTATCAGTTTTTAAATCATATGGAAGTAAATTGACTTTAAGCCAAATTACAGGGGAGTAAATTACATTTTATCCTGAATTATTTTTTTTAAAATTTTTTAGGTGGTATCAAGATTCGAACCCTTAACCTCATACAACCACCCATACTCACACACACTCATATTTTACTTGTATGCATTATTTTTAATTTTATTTTTTATTATCGAAATTGATCTCAAAAATTGAAAAATTAATATATAACATAATAAAATTCCCGTGTAAAAAAATGGAAAATACTATATGTACTACAAAGCAATCGAATTACTAAACCGAATGCTAGTGGAATGACCACCTGGCCCCTGCAAAGTATTACTGTGCTTAATTTTCAGTCAGGTTTTCCAGTCCTTTCACGGTCGTTCGGTCTGATATTCGATTTCGTTGTTGTTGAGTAGCACTCCTCAAAAAAAGGTTAATGGTCTGTGTACAAACATTCCGACCGAATTTTAAACTGAAGCTTTCAAAATGTAGATGAGTCCACACAACACACACGTGTGTGTGCTGTGCTTATTTCTGCCTATTAGCTGGTTCCGTTTACAGGTAGTATGAGCATTACACACCCAAAAATAATGCCGCGGCCGATCATATAAAAAAATTTGCCCAAATACACGGCAAACGGAAAGCTCTCTTCCCAGTTAGCACCCATCCAATTCATTACTACACTTCCAGTGCCTCGCAAAATTATTTGAATTTTTTCCATTTCTCGATCACACGACCATGGCAGCTGTAGGTTTCTCCTACTTTGCGAACCCTGATGCACCAAATCCATGGTGTCTAGCGTACAATCGGCCATACGAAGCTGCAGCACGTTGCGACGGACCGTTCAAGACTTACGATCCTCTCGTGGGTTGTGGACTTCCCATGATCGTAGAGAGAATCATCAAGATCGTTGCGTATTATAGGAAATACGGATGGTGAACTGTTTCTTGGTATCATTCCTTTCATCTATTTTCTCGTGTTTGGGCTCTTTGATCCAGTATCTTTTTTTTTTTAATCTTGGCCTGCAAACTGCGTTCTCTGTATTTTGATGATGATATCCGAAAGGTTTGTGTGTTAGAAGAATGTGATTATATCCTTTGCTAGATTTTTTGGAAGCTTGGGATTTTTCCTCAAACAGTGGAGCTGGTAAAGTAGTTTATGGTTTTGATTTTACTGTAATGCAGCACTTGTTTGAAATGGCATTTTTCTCCATTTTGACCACAAATTGTTCTTCTTTCTCTGTCTTGGCTCATTGTAAAGAGAGTTGCACAGGTTCCCCCAATTTGGAAGATACGTGTATTGAGTGCCAGTTGGAGTTTCTTGAGTAACTTTTCTTCTGCTTCATTCTTGTGTCTAGATGGCTGATAGGTGATTGATTGATGAACTTGAGAAGATCGTAAGAAGGAGGCTCAGCAATTTGACCTACTTAAGTAATGAATGAGCCCATTACTGAAGAATCATTTCATGTTCTTTTTGAATTTTTTACTCATGCTGCCACTTCTTGGTATTGTTTTATTGTTTGTTCTTTGCCACTTTCTGGTATAATGATGAATTGCTAAAGGTCATAATCCTAGAATTCCGTATTGCTTTATAGAATGGCTCGCACCTCAAGATGTTAGAAAATAAGCTCATACATAAGAGAACTAAGGTGATTCTGTAGAATGGTAATTCTTAAATTTAGTGTCAATATGATGCTGTCAGTTATTTGTTTTTTTCAGGAATTGCACGTGGATTATTGTTTAAGCATTTTATGAACTTCTTGATTCAATATATAGAAGCCTTATTGTGTGACTGCTATATGTGTGCTTATTAAGTTCTCATTGTCGGATAAGCTATATGACATTATTAACCTGAACCGCGTCAGTTATTTGGACCATCATCAAGGGAAAAGGGGGCATATAATGAGAAACTTACTGCATACTATGAAGTGAGGCCAAAACGACGTCGTTTTGGACGTGTTAGCGGGCCTATGCAAAAGTGTTAAAACACACTTTCCTGCCGCATCAATCTCATCGTGACACCTGGCACTGCATACTATGCAGCGAGATTCTCACTGTATGCCCCGCTGATCCATCATCAAGTGTATGAAAACAGGCATAGAGCCACATCAAGTAGCCTGAATGAGATGGTGAATGTTTTAACATATGGTGCGTGTAACAGATACCTGTTTTGATCTCTTTGCTTTCTTCATCCACATTCAATTTACTTGAGCCGAACTATGATGTAAGCTTCATTTTAATTCCTGAGCTAAACTATTATGACTGAGTTCAATAACTCAAGGTTACTTATCTTTCTGATGCTTGCCGTTTTCGTTTCACGATGCAGACGTATGCAAGTGCATCCCATCTGTTAGAATAGATATCTTCTAGTGCTGGACTGCTGGTACAAGGTAGCGATGACTTTTACAGACAAACCTAAACAGCTTCCTTACATTCTTTCATATTTTTACAGGGATATTTTTGGTGTAAAGGTTCTATTTGAATGATTTTTTCCAAGTATTTTTGTCCTATAATACTATCAAGATCTTACTAATGATCTTGTCCTTACTGTTTAGCTGTTGCTGGACATACGAAAACAACATGTTTTGACCTAAATGGTACCTTTTGATTTATATTTTTATTTTGACAACTTGTCTCGTTTTTAAAATAAAACTAAAAGAAATTAAAGTATACATATGTAGTCATGAAAATATATAAGCCGACCTTGTCCAAATTTTGCGTTTGATTCAAAATCTATTGCCTTTTAAGGTATACTCCATTAAATATTTGGATTTGGATTTTGGGCCACGGGCCAGGCTCTTTGTCTGCAACACGCCAACACTTCATTGAGACCGTCATGTCCTTTTCAACTTCATTGAACCCCTCGGCCTCCGCGAAGAAACTTCCCATATGACGCTAGCCTTTTCCTTGTCTTCATCTTCTTCATAATAAGTACAAAGGACACCCTTTTCCTCAACTCTATACGGTTCAAGTTCAACCCTTTCTGAAGGTACTGACTTTCTGGTATCGGGGGATTGTGTTCTTTAACTTCGTATCGTACCGTAGGTTCTTCTGTTGTGGTTCCCAGTTTCCTTTTCTTTTTTTAAATACATTGGTTGATGGGTTGATCTTGGTTCGAATTTTCTTGCATTCTATGCTTATCAACCGGAGTTTTTGGCAATGTGATCATGTCTGAAGGGATTTTTTTGGGAAAAGAATCATCGTGAGCCGCTGCATTGAGAATGCGGTTCAATTAATAGATTTGCTTGCGAATTTTATAAAGGTGTGATCTTTTTTCAACCTGTAGCGGCTTGAAGTGTTTTATTTTCATAATCTTCATGGGGGCAGTAGCCCATGTCTGTGATGTTACGCGTTGGCAATAAAAAATTCATACTGAAAATTTTCTTATCAAAAAGACTTTTACTATTGTTTTATACCTATTCCCACCTCTTTCGCCCCCTTAAAAAATGGATTTATCTTCTGCTTTCTAAGGAGAAATGCTATACTTAGTAAAACGACATCTTTTTTGTTTCAAAAACACACATTTTATAGCGCAAAACGACGTCGTTTTATGTATTGTACTTAATTATGTATAAAAAAATTAAGTACACTTAGCATTTCACGGTTTCTAAGTGCTTTCTCGATCACGAGGGTCTTTTTTCGTTGTCTTCTATGGGTAGTAGTTGTAATACTGAGGACAGATTCCTCCAATTTGAAGCTTCAAGCTTAATGAATGAAATCGTGTATTGTGTACTAGTTGCAGTTTATTGAGTGACTTATAATGATATACACCATCCCTCTTTTCACACACACCTCTATTACACACATGTTGGTGTGTGGGGCTATATGAATGTGAAAGGGATGTGTTATGGAGGTGTGTAAGGGGATGGTGTATAGCATTTTTGCTCATCTTCTGATTGATCCTCCGTATGTCTAGACGCATGATAGGTGAGGTAACTGATTGGTGAACTGGAGAAAATGGGAAAGCAAAAACGAGCAACACGTGATAGATGCACCAAAAAATCTGTGTTGGTTCAGCAAAGGAAGAGAGACTCTTCACCTGCTGTTACGAATTTTTTAAAATTCATGATTGGAGATAACTTGTCAAGATTCTTGGTACCCTTTCCTCTTAATTTTAGCCTTCTCTAAACACTCTATGCTAATAACCTTTTCCTCTGATCAATGTGCTTGTCATTGGTGATTCTCTTGCAGTACCTGCCTCCGGAATTCGCTGTGACGGCGATGCATTTGGCTGGCCAGAAAACTCAACTGAAGGATGTGAACGGGCTACGATGGTCTGTAACAATGACAGTTATTGATGGCTCACTGGCTTTTGGTAGTGGATGGTCCAACTTCTTTGTAGACCATAATATCATGGAAGGAGAGGTGTTGGGGTTTGAATACATGAAGGAAAACTATTTTCTTGTTAAAATATATAAAACCAGTTGTTGTGAGAAGGTTCGGTTTGATCTTTCTAGGCCACAGCTAAACAAAAGGCAAAGGGTAGTCATGGAAATGGATTCTGAGGTTGATGCAGTTCGCGGTCCTGGAATACGTTCGAACATTTGGTCCACCTCACCAATTTCAAATGCCATTATACCTGATTTCGAGAATGCCACCGAAAATGCTGAATCCGGGAGGCAGTTAGCCGTGATGAAAATAGATTGTGCACAATATCGTGAAGAAGACAGGAGTTTTCTCTTAGACTTGTCAAAGTTTGAGATGGGGAACGAAACGAATCGTGCTATCATGGAGAAGGAAACTATATATTCGATCGAAGCCTCTCATGCCGACACTTACAAGAAATCTTTAGAAGTGGGAATAGCTCCTTCTCGTATTGAGACTACTGAGATTACTGTTCCTGAAGTGAAAATGGCCTCTTGTCAGATCCAGATGGTTAAAGAAGAGGCTATTGGGCTTCAAATGGTAGCAATGGATGTTGATCAGATTAACAATCCATCTAGTGACATTTTCACTGGTAAGATTAAGATGGCTTCAGTTGCAAAAGCATCGCCTGTCGAGACTGACATTAGGATGCAATCCAAAATACACTGGAAGGACACAAGTGCATATTTGAACCTTGCAAATCATGTCTCTGTGAAACCTGTGGAGACTTCTACGTGCACGCTTGGAACTCTTAGGTTAAAGCATCCTGTGATAAAGAAGGAAGGCAATAAGACGGGCGAGGCGAGTCAGGATGGTGATACTGGTGAGAATCTCGATGTCAAGCATTTGAAATTGTTGGGACAACACTGGAATTGCTATGATTTCTTTTGGGTTTTCGGTTGATAAGTTTGAGAAAGTTGATACTGAACAATCTCTTTTGTCACCCTTTTCAGGCAGCAGTAAGATTGCTGAGATGGAACATGGTGTGAAACGCAAACCCCTAGAATCTTCCATTTCTAGTTTCATGTTCAAAGAACCCGGTTAGCGTTCATTTTATTCTTACTTGGTACAGTTTAATTCAGGGAAGCTGATCTTTGTCTGACTCTCTCTGCTGCATGTTATCCTTTGTTCGAGAAGTAGGTCGCGTAGGCTGCTTAGGCGTCGCTTAAGCGCTAATATGTTACCCTCCGCCTTGCCTGAATTACCGCTTGGCCCGCTTAAAAGCCTGCTTAGGCGGGCGACTAGGCCGCTTAGGCTCTGAACGGGTCCTGTCCGCCCAGGGTCCGCCTAGCACTTTCTCGAACACTGATGTTATCTTAACTTGCATCCTATTTAAACAGGCAAACTCATGGTTAAGAATGAGTTAACTAATGATTCATGTGAGGAGCCTACTGCAGAAGGAAAATATGAACAGACGTTTACGCCTGTGGTAAAAGTCGAGCGTGGAGTCGAAACTGAAACTGGGATAAAAGCCGGATCGAATATTCCGCATTCTGATATTGGCCCATTGGATGTCACTGGCAGCCATACCTTCTCAGCAGAAGTGAAAACCTTATCATACCTGGTATGCCGTTTTCAATTTTATGTCATTCTTAAAACTCAAAAGCTGTGCCCACATCTTATATATATGTGTAGGATCTGCCGTTTAGCATTCTGTCAAGTATATCAAGCGGGGAAAGAATCCGGCAGAAAGCTATGTTTCTGAGAGACCCTGAAGGGAGGGTCTGGCCGGTTTTATTTGCCAACTTGCTTTCTGCTAGAGCTCTTACAACCAACTGGGGAATCTTTTGCAGATCGAACAACATCATGCCTGGAGATGTCTGCAGTTTTGTTGCAGATGGTGAGGGCGTTTATGGAGTCAAAATTACTCAAAAGCTCTGTTCGAGAAGGCAGTCGCCTAGCTCGCTTAGGCGCTGCCTAGGCGTTGTGCGGTCGCCCACCGTACTGCCCGAATACTGCCTAAGCACCCGTTTAGGGGTACCTAAGCGGGTGGCTAGGCCGCCTAAGCGCTAAGCGGGCCCTGACGCTTAGGGACCGCCCAACGCTTTCTCGAACACTGCTTAAAAGTCTGATGGGCCTGCCTGCGAGTGAGCAGTTATTATGTGAATGTTGGGAAGAGAATTTGTGCATGTTGCATTCTGTGAACAAAATTGGCTAACCATTTCGTATGTTCAGTCCTTGCGTGCTCAGTTCGTACTCAACTTTTCGTAGCATCATCCGTTTTCGAAATTGATCGAACTATTGGAAAGCTTATACATTCTAGATGAAAATCCCCATGCTTTGGTCCGGTTTCCGGCGACTTCGTCGCCGTAAATTTTAAAAAATAATAATTTAGGACTACTTAACCTAAGGTGATTCATAACCCTCCATTAAATGGTGATAACGTCGTCGAAACTGGACCAAAGCATGCGTATTTTCATCTACAGTGTATAATCTTTTCAATAGTGCGATCAATCTCGAAAACGGATGGTGCTACGAAAAGTTGTGTACGGACTGAGCATATGAAGTTTCTGTATAAGTAAACTCGTAGGGTTTGTATAATATGATACTTTGCAAAATTGTATTTCGTTCAATTCAACAAACATAATACTTTGCTAAAAAAATTCAACAAACATAATAATAATATATAAATGAAAAATTTTATTTGTACACATTTTTTTGACACTATTGGTTGATATTGTGATGTGCCAACAATTAAAAGAAAATAAATAATATAACATGTGGTTGTCAATGAATGGTGTTAATAAAGTGTGTACATGTAGCATTGCTCTATATAAATATGTTTCAGGTCATCTCATATTTCAAAGGTACAACATGATAGTTTTGATTAGGGGTGCACATTCAGGTTTTGAGTCCGGGTAGTGAACTATCCAGACCCGAATCCGAATGTGCGGGTATTTCAAAACATTATCCGAACCCGGGGTCGGGTACCCATTACCCGAACCCGCCGGGCAACGGGTACCCGACCCCGGGTTCGGGTAATACCCGTTTACCAATTTAATAAAAAAAATTTCATTCTGCTCCAGTTGAACTGGTACCAAACAGAAGCAAGCCAAACAGAACCAAGTTAGAAGCCAAACAGACCAAGTTTTTTAAACCATTCATCTTTGACCTCTCACCCACCAAACGGAACAAGTTAGAAGAGAAATCATTCTGCTCCAGTTCAACAGAACAAGCTAGAAGGTGGAACAGTTGCAGTAACCATCTGCAATCAAAACAGCAAAAACTAAATACCTCTGCAATCAAAACAGCAAAAACTAAATACCTCTGCAATCAAAACAACAAAAACATTTTCCTGCAGTTCCAAGTTTCAGTGTGAAACTAAATACTTGATACAAATAGGCCAGTTCCCTTTTTCATCACAAAAATGATCCCTTTGAGGATAGGCAAGTAATATCGTGAGGGATACAGAGTTGAAAAAAAACAGAAGCATAACACTAACAATGCTACATAGTCCAAGTGAAGATTCAACAGCCGTTTTATCTAATAGTAACATGATCACAATTAACCATAGTCCAAGTTGCAGTAACCATATGCATTTCTTTGAATCATGCAGCAACTCCTTGAATCATTTGTAACTGCATGCAGAACAAAAACAAAAATCATACGTATTACAATCATTTGTAAAACTAGACTCATTCATCTTCCACCAATCTAGAATGTAATACTTGCTACTTCTAGCCTCGAGAATTTCCATGAGATATCTATCTAATTCATTGGCTGAAGCCTCGGGCCTTGCTTCAGCCATGTACGATTCATACCTATCATCTATGGGATCCATTGAGGAACTCTCTAGACTACTTCTCACAATAGAAGAGTTATCATAAATTGCTTGATATTCTTCGAAAACTGTTCGCATTGTACGTCTCACCAATTCAAGTGCGCGATCAACCTATCATGTTCCAAATACTTTTTGCAAAAGAATTGGAACCAATAAATTTTGTATTTTGGTTCAAGAACAGTGGCCACAATTAAAAACCTGTTAATATTGAACACCCCATTAATAATAATTATATATATACAAGACGAAAGTTAAGAAAATTAAATAATATCTAGTTAGTTGCAGCTTCGGATTGTCTGAAGTAAGTTCTCCCCAATACTTGTCGTATTTAACCGTCATTATTCGAGCCATTGCTGAAATGGTCGGGTCCATATTCCCAAGAAACTTGTCCAACTGAAACTTGATATGTTCCATTTTTGGGAAAAAATGGTGTACAGTACATGTATTTGACGCAGAAAAGCTCAACGTGACTTCATAGAATAGTTGTAGAAAATCAATGAATTTCTTGATACGCTCCCAATCAAGTCTGTACACATTAAAACAAATCAGAATATATAGTTATATAAGGAGAGTCTTATAACTATACAAATAAGATTAAATAGCAGTGTTACCTCGTCGGACATCCCACCGGGTCTTTATCCTTGTCCCTACACTCAGTCAAATTTGCAACCAAGCTGCCATCTTCATCGTCCAACATCAACTCAAAAGCTTTCATATTTTTTTGGACAGAAACCAACATAATGTAGGTTGAATTCCACCGTGTGGAGACATCCATTTGCAAAAAACCAGAACCTTCTCCCAAACCTGCCCTTGCAACACATTCTTTGAAAAAATCAGTTCTTTTTGGTGAACCTTTAACGAATTTCACCATTGCTCTCATCCTTTGCACGGAGACATCAACCATTTTCAATCCATCCTGTACAATCAGATTCAAAATGTGGGCAGCACATCTCATGTGCAGATTTTCATGATTGCTAATAGTTACACCCACCACATCACCAAACTTCATCATTATGCGCTCCTTCAAATTATCTAAGGCAGTATCATTGCTAGAAGCATTATCAACAGTGATGGTAAGGACCTTATCAAGGCCCCAATCAGTCATGCAATCCTCTAGTTCCTTCGCAATAGATACACCCTTATGATCACTGATTTTCCGGAATCCTAAAATCTTTTTATGTAGCACCCAACTTGAGTCAATAAAATGCGCAGTGACACTCATATAATTGGTGTTTTGAATCGACGTCCAAGTATCTGTAGTCAAACACACCCTTGGACGCAGCTCTAACAGTTGGCTTTTCAATAAGTTCCGCTCAGAAAGATATACACCCATGCAATCACGTGCGGCTGTCATCCTGGAGATCATCTTAAATCGAGATTCTAGGAGGTGAATCAACTTTCGGAACCCAGACCTGTGGCATGAAAATATTGGTTAGTATATGTTTTGATCTAAATGATATACTAATAAATTAAATAAGAGTTACCCCTCCACTGTCAAAAAAGGTAGCTCATCCTCAATAAGAAACTCTGCAATTGCTCTTCGAATGAGCTTTGGATCGTATGAAGCCAACCTCATCTCTCCAACTACACTTCCTTCAGCCTTTGAAGCATCATGCGTAAATTTCCTTTGAAAATAATCTATTTTTGGCTGCATCCTTTTCTTCCGGCATGTTCTCAGATGCTTTAACATAGAGGAAGTGCCGTGTGAACTTGCCGGACACCTAATTGCGTTTCCACAGTGATTGCACTTGGCTTTTAGTGGCTTTGATCCTTTAACCAACGTGAAATGATCCCATGCTTCAGAACGTGGTTTTATCTTTCTCTTTTTAGGTGCGTTACCCTCAGTCTCTTCTTCCTCTACATCAGTCTCCAAATCTTCCATTTCCTCATTCAAATCACATATTTGCTCAACTGTGGATGGGGATGGTTGGATTGGAACTTCAGTTTCTACAGCAGTATTCATCTAAAACAAATCAGTTAACACCTAAGAAAAAATAAACATAAGAACTCATCACAAAAAAAAAACTCATCAGAACACCTAACAAAACATAAATACCAAAGAAAAAATAAACAATTCAGTTAACACCTAACAATGACCAAAGCCTGTGATTTAGTTTCAGTATACAACCTTCTCCCAAACCTGTAGCATTCACCATACAACCTTCTCCCAACTGTCTCACAAACCGAAAATACAAATCTAAAGCAACAAACCGAAAATCGAAATCTAAAGCAACAAACCGAAAATCAAAATCTAAAGCAACAAACCGAAAATCGAAAACTAAAGCAACAAATCCTAAATCGAAAACTAAAGTAACAAACCCTAAATCGAAAACTAATATCAACCCTAAATCTAAATCTAATTGCAAATTCATACACCAACCGAAAATTGAAGATTGAAGCTGAAAATTTTGGTGCTGGACCGCTTGACTTCGCACAGGCAGGAGGGTTTCTTCACTTCGTTTTACAAGGGAAAGAAAGAAATGAGTGTTTCTAAATCTTACGGAAAAACTAAAGTATTGAACTACCATTTACCAAAATAAAACTAACGAAAAATTAAAAAAAAAAATAAGGGGTTCAGGTTTCGGGTTTTCAATACTCGAAACCCGAAAACAGGATTGTTTTGAAAAAAATGTTCGGGCCCCAAACCCGTTACCCGGACCCGAAATTGCCGGGTCCGGAAAATAATACCCGTACCTGCCTCACTACCCGACGGGTAACGGGTAACGAGTTTCGGGTTACCCGCGGGTTACCCAATACCCACGGGTAAATTGTGCACCCCTATTTGTAGCTGTGCAGTGGACACGATCACTGCCTTGAAAGCAACTTTGTTACGACCATTGTACTAATTGTCTTAACATCGGGTCGCTCCCGAAGATTAACACAACTACTTCCAAACACACACTGTGCACTCCGCGATCGAAATTTGGAGAAAGACACCGTTGACCTCTGCTAGTTGAGAACTGTAGGAGAGAAGAAATAATTAGTGGATTGCTAATCGCCAAAAGTGATTTTTGAACTTCCTCATTGGCCTTATTTATAAATGGGACACCAAGAATTCTGGAAAGTCACAAGAGTTCCGGAAAGTCGTAAGAGTTCCAAAAAATCACAAGAGTTCCTGAACGTAACAAGAGTTTCGAAAACTTACAAGAGTTTGAAAATTCACAAGAGTTTTGGAAAGTCACAAACACGTTTGTATTTCTTCTCCTCCAAGTGAAAGAAATCCCCACTCTTTTGCCTATTTTCAAAGCCATTCCACCAACAGTCCCCCACAAATAACTTTGAAAGTCTTTCTTTTGAGTAAAGGAAGAACTATATAGTTAAATGTCAATATCTTTCGATTCGAATTGACGAGTTGTGAATTGAGAATACAACACTCGCCTAGTGGTGAATGAACTAAGTTTTGAATTCTTGAATTCATGAGTGAATTAAGTATTGAACTCATTTGGGCTCGAGTCACTATTCTCTCATAATGTATACAGCTCTTTAAGTGTACAAACTTCACGATACTATTAATTGCGCATTTATTTTCAAGGCTCATTTGCATACATTTGTTTCGTGAATGCTCTAAAAAGATGGACTATGTCTTTCATAGAAGGTGACCAACCTTCACATTCACTAAGGCTCCGTTTAGTAGAGTTAGGTTTTGAGTTTGATTTTGATTTGGAGTGTTACCGATATTAACATCAAATGTAGTAAATAACGTTTCAAGTTTGATCCTGAGGCTATCCGCAACCATGGAGGAAGTTTCCTCCCTTTTTACCTATACATATCACATCAATCCACTTTTCTCTCTCCTATCTCTCCTCCATATTTTCTCTCTCCTATCTATCCTCCATATTCCACAACCATAGAAGGAAATTTCCACCCC
>JAOYMZ010031088.1:0-16637 GCA_025802335.1 Pinguicula primuliflora | reverse complement strand
AGCCATTTCTGAGGTGTTTTCTTTGCTGAAAGAATATGAACTGATGTCTGGTCAGAAAATAAATTTGTCTAAGAGTACCTTCTTCATATCAGATAAAGTCCCTACAGAGCAGATTGCAGATATTGCCACCTGGTCTGGTATGTCGCATAGCTCTCTCCTGCAGGTGTATTTAGGGGTTCCTTTATACAAAGGAAGAAAAAAGGCAAGCTTATTCTCTTCCTTGATTCGGAAGGTAAAGAACAAAATTGATAATTGGAGCAACAAATTTCTGAGTATGGGGGGAAGCTGATTTTGATTCGGTATGTTTTATCTTCGGTCCCTATCTATTAGTTTATGTCTTTGTTTCCGAACAAGTTTGTCATAAAGCAACTAGAATCTATCTTTGTAAATTTATTTAGTGCATGTAATTAATTACATCCGATACGTTTTTTAAAAAAGTAATTCCCCTTTTTATCCTGAATAATTGGTACAGAGGAACAAAAATAGTGATTTTCTATGAATCAAAATTTTAATAATCTATACATCAAACACATCAACAATGCGTGGATGCCTGTTTGACATCTGGCAATGACCGCAATTTTGCACCGTCGGAAACCCCAGCTGCCAGCACAAGCATTTGCCTTGCACGGCCGCCGCCTTTGCCCCTGCCGTCGCATCTGCTGTCGCCGCCGGTCTCATCAAGAATCCATAGATCGATTTGGACTCTGCCCACGCCGTTTTCATGTACTTGTCCGGAGAAGGCAATCCTATCGACAGCTCCAGATCGAGAGTAGGGACGTGTTCCTCCTCCTCCTCCTCCGCCACCGCCGCTGTAGGTTGCGGCTGAGGAGTCGAATCCTCCGTCGTGCTGCTGGTGCATTTGGTACTATCAACTGACGAGGAATTATTTGTTGTTGGGATGGAAACGTTGGCGGTCGGTTCAATTTGGGGTGGGCTGTTTTCGTATAGGGTTTGTGGATTCGAATGTCTGAAGTCCACCGAAACCTGTGGCGGCGCCTCGGCGGAGCCGATGAGCGGACGATGAGTTTGTGGGTCTATACCCCTGCTCATAAGCTTTCGCTTGATGTGTGTATTCCAGTAATTCTTGATCTCATTATCTGTTCTTCCTGGCAATCTTCCAGCAATCAAAGACCATCTGCCGGAAACAAAAAAATCCCAAATCAAATATCAACATACTGCAGATTAAGCAAAAAAGGAAAAAAAAAAAGGAACACTTACTTGTTTCCAAGTAGACTGTGAAGCTTGATAATGACATCATCTTCTTCTTCACTGAAATTACCCCTCTTCAGATCAGGCCTCAAGTAGTTGATCCACCTCAATCGACAGCTCTTGCCACACCTCAGCAATCCTATTTACCATTAAAACGACTTTCAAGATCTGGACTCTACCCACAAATTAGCATACAGAAAGAAACAATATGCAAGATTATGTCGTACCAGCAGATTTGGGTAGTGAACGCCAGCATCCCTCTCCATGAGCTCTAATGTAGTTGATGAGGCGTTGGTCTTCTTCCTTTGTCCAAGCACCCTTGTTTGTGTGAGCTTTTTCGCAGCAAGGGGACCTCCCCATGATTCAAAATTCGATCTTTTTCTTCTGAAGACTTATTCTTTTCCCGAAGCAACGAAACAGAGAAAAAATGGCACAGATTATATACACACACATACATACATGGATAAAGATGGGGGTGGTTTGACCCAGTTGGTGAGAAAGACAAGTGGCTAAGTGGATGGGGCTGGATTTGGTTGGTAGGTACACACTTCTAACAGATCGGTTGGCCTTCATCAGAAAGGCTCTCACCACATTTTCTATTCACATTTATACACACAGACAATATAATATCTTGCTTGTGTTGTCTTTTTATTTATTGAGATGTCATGATGAAGTGATTATCAAGTAGTTTGCATTAAAGATAAGATGTGCCCACATGGGGTTTCTTTCCATCTGCCAGAATAAATAGGTTGGACAGAAGGATAAATTTGGTTGGCCTGTATTGAAGTCGGCAGAGTCACATGTATATCTTGTTTGCTTGTGAAGATATAAATCTCATCAAACAATAAAAAAGCACAGAAGAATCCAGTTTTGATGATGTAACATGGCCCAACGGCAATGCTTCTAATAATTGGTTTCATGCCCAGCGGGATGTGAATTCATTCACATAACCATTAGGTCAACCTCTCATCGACATAAAGAATCGGTACTCGAACTCATGGCCTTGTAGCACAGGCCATGAAGGACTGGTACAAGAATGAATAGGTAAGGTGTAAGGTAGTAATGGTGTACATGGAACTAGGGTGTTTTGTTGCTGGTGTTGTACTCGCCTCTAGTATCTGATTTCCTACACATGCAATCCGGCATTGGGTGCATGTAAAGAGAACCACTCGGTTTTCTCAGCTCGCTTCCCTTCACATCGTTGTGACGAAGCATATCATGCAACTGCCTTTTAAACTCCTGCCATCTGCAAATATATATTTATACACATGATTTATTGAGATCAAGTTGCACGAGTTTCACATGTCATTAGAAGCATGTGTTATAATGAGGAATTACCTTATGTTTGGCTTATCGAATAATTGAACTAGCTTCCTCTTGTCTGGTTTAATCGTTTTGGCATGTCCTTCGTAGACATAACGTCTGTGTCCTACCAGGAAATGGGGGAAATTACCACCTTGAGTTGTTACGAAAACTTCACTGTGGAGACAAACCGTGTAGTCTAGAGCTGCTAATCTTGACGAATGGCCCTGAACAGCAACAGATCGATTACATTTCATGAAAGCTTAATCCTGCACTGAACTCCATAGCCTAGTATATGCAAAGGTCTATGTATTTACTCGGTCATGGATCCGAGTAACGGTACTGGCCCGATCGAAAAAGATAAAAGACTCGGTCTGCTGCATGCAGAGCTTCATAACATTACCGTAAATGGTGCAAGTTCTTCTACAGAGGCAAGTGTTTCCTTTGTCTCCAGTCTTGGAAACATTTGTTTTAGAGGGGCCATATGCTTCTTCACTTTGTATATTATTCCAGCAGCAACATACAAAGAGGTTGTGTTGTCGAATCCCATACCCCGAAGCATCATTCCCACCTGCAGAATATAATGCAGAAAGAGTTGGATGGACTTCTTATAAACTGGCATTTGGGGAATAAACAAGAAGGAAACTTAGGTCTCTTGTGATTATTTATGTACCTCCAGTGGCGTTAGAGGACACTTCCCATCGACACGATTGGCACCGGGTTTTATTACTCTACCTTTTCTCCGGAACTTCCCTCTCCAGCTTCTTTCCCGAACAATATCCATCTCACGCTTTTCTTCTTCACCGCCATCATAAATGCAGCATGAAAACGCAACCATGTCCTTAATATGGAAATCAGACATCACACAATGCTTAATAAATTGCAATGTACCAAAGAAATGCTAGTGATTATTGTATTGTTTTAGCTAGAATGCAGCGTCTCTCGTACCTCTTCAAACCGGAGATGTACTGATACGTATCTTCCTCCACTTTTCAAGTTACTCTTGAGCATTCGATCAACCATCTTGGCAGCTAGCATCCGTATGGGTTCCGAAAACCTAAGCGCTTCAAAATTGCAGAGGCATCGAAGTCCTTGGATGTATGGAGGAACTGCATGAGCCAATCTGTTGGAGAAAGGCGCAATGCGGACAGCCCTGCCCCAGAATGTTCAGACATAGCTCCGTCAACTAACATGACATCTTTTTCCAAGAAATAGAAACATACTTATTATCATTTCTTAGTAGCAGAAGGATGGAGTCTGATTGAACGTCGAAAAAGGTAGCATATGCTTACTTCAATTCCAGCAGCTTTGGTAAAACCTTTTCAAGGTAATGTGCAGGGCTGGACCATGCTTTCACTCTCAAGTTCACTATGTTGCTTATATTGTTGTCAAATTGCTGAAATATATCTTCTGGAAGCTCCCTTATCACATTGACATGATTTCTTAGTGCATATATGAAGAATTCCTCGTCAAAGATATCTCCGAATTTGCTGCAAAGGAAATAGGAAGCAAACGCAAAAAAGAAAATACCATTACTAATCCAAGTAAACGACCAGAAGATAGGATACATGATACGATCCCAGGAACGAGACAAGTAGAAACAGGGTAAGACTACTTCGTGAGAGACTAAAATCTCATTTAACTAGGCAATATTACGACACTTAACCATTGATGGAAGAAACCTCATCTTCATTCCATAACGTTTGAGTAATACAATAGCCATATATATAGGTAAATGAAAAGGACCTATCAACAATTACCCAAAGATACAAGGACAAACATATAATATACTAATATACTACTCCTTAATAGGTTCGTATCAATACAATTCACCATCAATGGAACATTTTAACTTCTATTATTTTCGAATGGCCGTCTTCATTTAGCAGAAATATTAGCTGAGTTTGTGGCTTTGCAATTTTGCGTGCTAAAGGAGTCGGTTTGGAACTTTCAGCTCTTCAGCAAGCAATCAACACACATAGATAATATAGACATATTATAGGAAAATGGAAGGAGAAATTTCTGTAATGCACACGAACATACAAATATGCTCGGTGCACTAAGAAACTAGCAGTCATTTCAATATTCACCTTGAATCTCGCCAGACACTATTTAAATGAAACATTGGAATGACGAGCGTGGCATTCAGCAGACCCGCCACTGCCACTGCATCACAAATCTGTAACAGAAAAAAGGCAAACAAGGAAAAGGGAAAAAAAAGTTGGAATCAGCAATTTGGGTAGTCAGGCTTCTCTGGATGATAGGAAGTCATCAGTATCCTAGTGTTAATGCCCATTGATGAGCTAATATACATTAGAAAATGCATACCGATAATCTTTGTTGGTTCAGTCCTCCATTTGCCTCGATTATGAGGTAGCCATTTGAATGCGAAAGCTCTGACAAACCTTCATGCACCAAAAAAACAAACAAATAAAGAACAAAAATTACAGATAAATGGGATTTTGCAAGCATATGCATGCATGAGCTAGCATATAGCTGGGAATATGATGTCCAAATATAGCTTCTCAATCTTGTAATGCGGCATTCTTTTCCAAAACTACATAGGTAGTAATGCGGAACCGCATTGCGTTTTTTTCTAATGGTTGGTTACAAGCACATCCATCAAAAGGCTATTTCTAAAAAAAGAGAGATCACAAAGAGGTACATATCATAGATGAAAAGGCGGTGCTCTTTCACAAACCTGGTCTGGAAAGAGTCTGCTCAATACAAGGCTTCCATCCTCGACGGAGCTTTGGACTCCAAACATTATTCAGCTGCAAAACATCTTATGACAGCTAATTACAGGAAGAAGTGTTCATGTAATTCGGGGATGGTTATCATTCAGGTATTTTTATGAAAGCGTAGTAGAAACGAATGATTTCACACCTTATTTTCATTGTCCATTGATATCATTCATAATCACATTTCGGCCAATATTAAGACTTACAACTTTCAGTAAAGTTCAGAAAAATGGACCCAAAATTAACTAGCTCACTACTTTGATCACATTCTTCATTTAGCATGAGATAATCAATCTGATTTCTGCCCCTTCATACTGCTCTATTCCTCTGGATAGGGACAAAAACAGAATATGGAGCTATCGTAGGCTTTTCAATATTAAATCAACCATGCAGCATGCATCCCACCAAGCATTATCTGAATCAAGATCTCGCAAAATATCCACCACATATGTAACGATGACTTGCAATGCAACAAAATTACTTCCCAATCTGTAATGAAAGTTTTAAAGTAAAGAGCAGGAGAAAATGTATCACCATATTGGAACTTCTATTGCGTTCAGCCTCCATAAAAGGCCATAGCTTTTCAAGTACTTCCGGACTCCGGTACACAGTACCTGGACCTACCGCATCACGAGTCTTACTGCTATGATTATCGGCAGCTTCAAAACCAGTTGTGGCCATATACACAAACAATCCAGAAATATACAGTAAGGGTGCAAACAAAAGCACCCGCCTTCTCCTAGATAAAGCCGAAATGAAAAAATATAGAAAACCAACTAGAGCATTCTTCGAGTCCGCCCTCCCACCACCAGCACCACGGTAACTCCCTGCTCCGCCGCCAAAACTGCTGCTTTTTCCCCGGCTACCACGGTGGCGGGGGGATGACGGCGGGGAGGAAGAACATACCCCGTTGCTCAGGCGACTCAATCCATGCATAATTCTTGAATTCCCACTTTGCGTTGCCAGAAAGACAACGCCTTTTTTCTCGATTCTAGTGTCGGTGATGAGGCATGTAGCTGATGGCACAGGAAAAGTGTGAACTTATCGATGGGAGTTAGTCAATTTCTTTACCTCTAGCGAAGGGCAGAAGAGCGATTGGAGAAATTACTGCTACAGGCACTACAGCAGTCTTCTTGGCACTGTGAGTTGTATGTGTGGACTTTGAAGTGGGGCGTAGCGAGAAACAGGGACTTGAAGTTGCATTTATGAAGGTGGGATAGTGGGGAAGTTAAAGCTGTTGGCATGAAAGTTCCGAATATATGGAAAGGCGATGTCGTTAATTATTCAACGCTCATAATTCCATGTAATTATGGAATAATTTAATCCTAAAGTAATTAATCTTTCGGAAGATTAAGTGCTATAATATAATACACGGTGTAGACTTCCTTCTTTAAAAAAAAAAGGAAGTCCAAATATAGATAGAAAATTGAACAGCAATAATTACGAAACCGTTGCCGGTTATCTGTGTAAATACTCAAAATTTTGTTCGCGCCCTAAACCCAAAGCTTGAACCTTTTTGCTCGCTGCGGCCTGCGGGCGTTAGTGTTTCTCTTGCCGCTTCAGCGACTTTGGTGGGTTCATCGAATGCCCGGAAGAGGAGTAGGGATCGAAGGAAACTCCCCACTGAAGATTCTCCTGTTATTTATTCGCAATTTGAAGACCCTTTCCCCTCTTTCGGTTTCACCATCTCTCCCACTCTCTTCTTATGACTGGCATGGTTTTTCAGCAATTGTGGTTAACTCACCGTGGTATTAGGTGTGTATATTGTCACGTGTCGTAACCCTTGTTCCTCATATGATTACGGAAAGGTATAGCGTTTTAAATTTTTAATATTAGCTGATTTTGAACTGGGGCGAGGAAATTTTATCAGTCATTATTGAATTTTTGTTTGAATTGTAAGTTGATGTGAAAATATTAAATTATCTCTTAATTAAAATTATCTCTTAATTAGATTAACTCTTGCTTGAACTAGCAATTACATGAACTCATAACTAATATGTCTGTAGTTCAAGTCTCACCATGCACAACTGTCTAGGCTCAATTCATTGGAAATTTTGGCCCTAGATTAGTCGGGAGTGTACTATCGTATACTGGAGAGAAATGGGAGCATTACTCCTATTTTACATACCTAAAAAAAACTCTGCCTTGAACTAGGCTTCACTCTAATTGGTGTTGATTGAATTGGCGTATGGAAATGTCTTTGTATTTAACATATGGCCTATCATTACCGGGGATAAAACCACCATTCTTGAAGAATTTATATTGCCTTCTGGTCAGTTTGTCTTTGGATGGACAGTGGAGTGTCAAGAGTGATATAACTTCATTTGAGGCTTGTCATGATGGGGTGAAATTGACTTTTGGAGATGCTTGTGAACTCTCTGATGCTCTTTTTAAAGAGCTAGATGCAAGGTTTGAGAAATTATTCTTTAGTTTCTCTAACAATTGTGACAACATGGAGTTTTTTTTATTGGAGAGTGTTGAAGTGACGAGCTTGCTATTCAGATGTTGCATGCTACTCTTGATTTTGCTCGCAGCCCAGCAACAATTTTTTTTGGAAAGAGGACTGATTCTCTTATGGATACTTCGGATGTTTAGTATGCTCAACTCATTGAATCACGCAGGGAAAAAAGCTCATGTGTTGGAAAACCCGGTTACTCTTGTTGCATCTCTGTTGAAGTTAATGAGCATCTCATTGCAACAAGTTATTCGTTGTCTTCGAGTTGATGATGATTTTAGGTCCCAGAGAACTTGAAAGACTTCACGTTACGTAAGGAACATGATTTCATAGTGGGCACAATCAACTGTTTCAGAAACTTGGGTGCTACTTTACCTTTGCAACACGTTTTGTCCGGCGTTATCTCAAGCCATTCTCGATTCCAAAATGATGTTTGTACATTTCTCGGGCTTGTTGTCACTTAGCTTTGCCAGTGGAGTTGATTGCTTAGTCAAAGGTTGTTTGTTGGCAATCCTTGCGCTGTTGGATTTATATGTTTTTGAGGATGGTGGCTTAGATGCATTAGAATCAATGGTTGATTCAGCCAATGAGACTTCTTCTGCAATACCATTTGTCAGAATCAAGGAGGTAGCCTCTATTTGTCCATTCCTTAAATGTACAAGTCTGCATGCCACTTTATCTGGGATTAGTAAATTGAAATATTTTTCGGATGCTGCAGACATTGGTCGGCCAGAGCTCTAGTCTTGAGGTTGCATTGAGGTTAGACACGGTCTCTATGTTCGAGGTAACTTTCAATATTGTGTTCATTTGGGCTAAACTTTCTTCTTTTCTTGGTTATTTGAGGTGTGATGGGGAAAAAAAATCGGTAACAGGGGAATTAAGGAGGCAACACCAGGCTTGGAAGAAGAAACAGAGGAGGTTAGCAATGGGGAGATGTTCTTCAACTGCATTAGGAAGGAGGTTAGCAATGGGGAGATTAGTAATGGGGAGATGTTTCCCACTTTAAATTACAGTCACATCATGTATTAATCATCGGAATTGTTACCATTGATAAAAAAAATAATATATCAAGGATCAAAAGACCTATGCACCGATTGTATCTTGGCGACTTCATCGCAATTTCATTTCATTTTTTTCCTAGGGTTAAGTAGTCTTTAATTAGGGTTTAAAATTACCGGCGACGAAGTCGTCGGAATCCCACTAGAACATGAGGTTTTGATCCGTGATGTTATCAATTTTCCATTGATGGTTTCACTTTCGACAAAATTATCAGGATTTGATTGGAATTTAAAGTGTGTTAAATTTTAGTATCAATAAAGTGTACTAATAGCATTATCCTACTCGGTTTGGTTGAAGATTCGTAAAAAATATTGGACGTGGTCACGTGGAGGTGTGAGAAGATGGCAGTTGTGAAGTGGAAAAGAAATAGAAAATTTTGGAAATTCATTAGAGAATAGACATGCTGATAATGCTCACTCCAAAATGGCTCTTTAATGTGGGAAAGAAAGAACTTGGAAAACATATTGGTCATGCTCTTTATAAGCATTTCTTATTGATAATGCCTCCTTAGGTCATGAAATAGTCTAGAAAGTTCATTGTTTCTTAGATTATAATTCAATGTTGCGCCGTGGTATATTTACCTTGTTTTATTCTATATTGTATATCATGGGATTGAAAAACTGACCGTGCAAAATCTCAAATTCTCATGCATATATAGTCAATTATTTTGCATTATGCAACTAACAATTCATATCAACATCTATTTCATCTCCTACATGCTAAGAGTCGACTATACAGTATAGCTGCTCGACATTCAAATACCTGCTAAATCTTGATCATTATTAAATAGAAGTGATAACCTGGTGGTGCCAACATCTCTGAGTGGCAAGGGAAGATATGATGAGGAAGGACTTATCTCAGTGATATAGTATTTGCTTAGGCGCGGATAGCCGCAATAACTGGAGCTTTGTTTGGATTGGTATCCTTATTCTTGGAAGTGTAACTGTTAATTTTGTTTCTGCCTTGTTTGCTTTGATAGCCATGTGACTGCTGTTGCTGCAGCTGAAGATGCATTTGTTGTTGCTGCTGCAGATGATACAGTGACTGCAGTCTTGTAATTTCTCTCTCTAGCATCCCTTGCTCCCCTGGAGAAAGAATTAGCTAAGAAGTAAGTTTTCTTCAAAGAGCTGCAAAAATTATATGGCTCAAATTAGAGGTTTGTTACATTGCTTGATCATCTGCTCCTGGGAGATGCTTTCCAAATGCTGCCTCAGGGCTCTATTTTCCATGCTCAAAATGATATTCTGCTGTTCCACGAATTCAAGTTCAACCGAGATTCCAGTTCCCTCTACCTGTTTGTGGCCACGAAATAAGGTAAGATGAGTCCGATGTTGCAAACTTCAATGGAAGATCGCAAACCGAGGTTTCCTGCTTTCCATTTTACCTTCAAAATGTGTGCAGTTCTTTCAAGATTAGCAATATATTCGAGTTTCCTAACCCTCGACCGCTGAGCATTGTTCCTGCATTGGTCATTTTCTCTAGATTTGTCAGTGTATCTTTCAGAAACTTGAAACTTCTTTTATGAAGAAAGATAAGGGTACTCAGCGACAAATACTTTTTCGAACGATTGATGTCTGTCTTTGATCCGCAGGGCCTAGCTTGAGCACTGGAATTTTGCGAACTAGTATCATCTTTCCTATATTCTACAGCTATGAAAGATGCAGGTTGTTTCTGTTCCAAAAAGACAGCAGCTTAGTTCTCCAACAGCTCTCGTACAGAGAACAAAGTTTTTAGAGGCGAGGCTTGATTATGTTAGAAAATGGACACGGCCCTAATCCGGAATCGGGCCTCGTGTGTGTGGGCTAATATAATTAGGAAGGTGAGCAATTCTCATTAAAATCATAAGTTAAGATTTATTGTAGCCCATAATTCTATTTATATTAGTATATTGTGATTTCTCATAAATATTATGCTCACCATCATGTTTGTCTTAGTCCCCGGGGCCCTGTCAAATGAATGCAGATTCTTGGATTCTTGTCTGATGTTCAAAATCTCTGCTGCTGCTCCCAAGCATGCATCAGAATCACTCGCCGAACGGCGATGAGCCTTGTGGAAATGTGTATCAGGCTCGTCCAGAAGATCATCGAGCCATGCTGGCTCCTCGTCGAAGAGAATGCTGTCAGAAGAACAGCGCTGATGGTAATTTCCACCTTCCACATGTTCCAGATCTGATGATATGTGGAGGAAGGGAAATGGGGAAACGGGCGGGCGATGGAAGGATTTCAGACATGGCAATCCGTTTGCACTTCTCATGCCCTGAACAAGCCTAGTTTATCAAGAACAAGAGGGTGCATACATACATATCTATATGATGATCATAATCCAAGATAGGAGGTGGGATTCAGAACCAACCTCCATTGAAATGCAAATGTTTTTTTTGTGTGTTCAAAGAAACATCAGCTTCCTCTCTGATATTGTGTGATCCATCAACCTATCAATAAATTCGGATCATTAGAAAGCAATGAGGTACCGCAAACATAAACCAGAAACTTGTTACACAAGGTACGAGTTTCCGAACCAGAAGGATGAGCTTTCATATAACATTGACACGAGCCCACAACTCCAGTAATTTGAAGGTCTGAACGTTGGAGTTGGAGGCAAGATATGGTGATGACCTACAGATGAGGATTAATCTATTTATACTCGTTCTCTTTTATTTCTAATCCAGGTAAGGACGGAAAAGAGAGACCATGAAATGAGTGAAATAAGGAGCGCAATTTACGTATGCAGAATGAATGACTGCCACTTGATTTTGTATCTCAAGTTTTCATTATGGAAAGAAAAATAAAATTCTATCCGCCAACTTTGCATGCAGTTAGCAAGCTGTTCTCTTGTACACATCGAGCATGGCATGTTCATATTCCCTTGTACCATACTGCACATTACTTTAACTTTTGATCAGTGTTCGAGAAATCGCTAGGCGCATCCTGGACGGCCAGGGTCCGTTCAGCACCTAAGCGGCCTAGTAGCCCGCCTAAGCGGGCTTTTAAATGGCCTAAACGGTAATTCGGGTAATACGGAGGGCAACATACTAGCACTTAGGCGACACCTAAGCGGCCTAGGCGATCTACTTCTCGAACAGAACTTTTGATACATTCAAAATTTAAATTAAACAATTTTGACAGTACGCGATGACAATAGTCCAAAATTATGTTGTGTGGCACAATAATATCTAACAGGTTCAGCACTATTAGTTGGCTAGATACAGAAGGGAAGTGTGCTTGAGATTAAGATATAACAGCAAGCATGATAGAATTCGGACACATTCAACTATAACAGAATCTGTACACGAGCAAGACTTCAGTTGCAAGAATTTTAACCTGTACACAATCACAACTAGAAACAATAAGGATGACCAAGAAGCCTTCACTATCAACACATTTACTCCTGTAACTGTGAACATATAGTCTGTCTTGGGAGACTTCATGAGAACATGAACAACTATCCGTCATCCGATATAACAATGTTAGTCATACAGAAATTTTTTATACAACATTCTGTATGACAAGTGAAACGACGTCGTTTTATATTTTCCCACTTTTTTTTACTTCAAATATTACGAAACGACGTCGTTTCACTAGTCATACAGAATGTTAGTATAAAATTTTTTTGTATGACTAGCATTTCCGATCCTATATTAGGAAGTTGCGGCTATAAAAGAGGACAAAGGTAGCAAAGTCCGGTATTGGAACTTGGTGATGCCTAAACTTTCTTTGCAGTGTTCAAAATTCTCTTCAGCTGGAAAGCTTCCCCTTGATCCCAATCCAATGATCTCTTCTCCAAAAAGCAAACAGTGAGCTGTCGTATTAGTCTCTCGAGACATGAATGCTTGCACAGGCTAGCATCTTTCATGTTGGGGTTCAAGCATAGAATCATGGCATTAACTGCATCAGCCACCAGGTCCCGTTGGGATTCCTGGAGAAGATATCCGACACATGACTTGCTTGGTTCTTCATATGCCAACAAGCCGGCACAGTCCTATAACCAGAAAAATATATATCTCCGCCAAAATCAATCACAGACAATTCCATGGTATGCAAGTGCTCAAATTCAGCAGCTACATTTCATAAAGGTGGTTAAAGCTAAATATTCTTCACCATACCCTGAGAGGATCATTGAATCCTGACAAATTATTGAACTTGTGCAATTCACTTCTGCCATATAATATGGCTTCCTCTAGCTTTCCCTCCTGCACATCAGCATTTTTCTTGTTTCCATCAATCAATAAAAAAATCTTATTTCTTGTTTCAGTTGATTTCTCCTATATGCCAAATACTCAGCTTATAATGTGAAATTGAATTGATAATATCTTCAACATTAAATAGGTTATAAACACACACAGTGGCTACAGAATACCACCACCCATCCAAAAATAGTGATTTCTCCTATATGCAGAAAGTGTAGAATGGCATTTGATATGAAAATTTACACACAATGCTGGTAATGTACATATTTATGGACAGTAACAAAAACCAGTCATGCACACATTTCCCACACCGACCCCTACCCAACAAAAATTCGTAATACGTGCACAAAAGATAAAAGGTAAAAGAGACAAAATTGTGCAGTTGCGATAAAATATACAATCATGCAGCAGAAACTGATGAAAATAATTACCCGGACAAGCTCAATAAATGCTTGACAATGTAACAGAAAACATAGAGTGGATGTTGAATCCTGCAAAAAGTGAAGAATTGTCAACGCAAATTGGATAATACTGTGAGGCCATTAATGGATGAAGACTGAATGTAGTCATCCAATGGAGGACATTCAGAAAAGTAAATACGCACAAAAAAATAAAGATTGTCCTCAGAGAGTTAAGCCTACCTACCTGGACGACCTGAGGATACAACTGGCGAAGTGTACGAAATGCATCCTCAATCTTCCCAGACTTTATTAGCTGCATTTGAAGGAGAAGAAACAGCCCAGATTAACCACTGGTAATAACACAAAAAGAACTTGAGACCTCAAGTTTGAAGAAGAAAAATGGTAAAACCGAAAATTTGTAGAAAAACAAGGCTCACCTTAATGCAAATATTATTGGAAGAGGTTCATGAGATCCCATTAGTGCTTGCCAAAAGATAAAATGCCAAGCAAATAACATTTGCTAGAATCTAATAGAAAGAATTTTCTTTTCCAGTGCTTGCTATCAACAACTGGACTTCCAAGAAAGATACAAAGAACTTAGTTATCCAAAAATGTCGAATATTATGTTTTCTTTTTAGGGTGGTGGTGGATGGGTTGGAGCAGGAGCTGAAATGTTGCATCTAAAGATGATAAAATGGGAAGGAACCAAGACAATACAAACTACTCACACAATGGTGACTGTTAATAAGAGAAATGTGATTCGGCCAATACCTGACGGAGAGTTTGCCTCTCAGTCAGCGCATACATGCTGTGTTGATCTAAACCTTCATCCAGAACTAAGGAAATGGGAAGAACATTACTCTTGCCGGCAATGTCAAACAATGTAAGAGTCGCTTCATATCCATAATGTTGTAAATAAGATCGAACTATTCTGTACGACATATTCCAACAGTAAGGTTAGCCAAACATTCTAACTGAAGTAAGAAAATACTTTTAAAATGGATTAAAACACAACGTTTATGCCTACGAGTTCCGCACTTGATAATTAACCCAGACATATAAATTGGAACCCACGGAGACGTTTAAGCTGTGAACGAGACACGAAAACATATAATGATAGCTTTAAGAAAATATATGAACATAACATTATATTCTTTGCCAATACAGAAGAAAAAAACAGATTGAAAAAAAAAACAAGAAAAAACACATGTAAGAAGAAAACAATGTTATTTAGCTGAACATTCGGATCCTCAAAGTTTTGTAACTTGTAAACTTACCCATGACTGGCATTTTGTGGTATTGAGATATTGTCAACTTTAATCTGTTGTTTAGCCCTTTGGCCAGCTTCGTATGCCTGATTAAAGAATCCGTTATAAAATTAGATTAGTCTAGATATACATGGAAGTAGAAAATATCGAGTTATAAAATGCTAAAAATAGTCGAAGGAATTCCGGATATCCTAAGTGAATGGGTTGTTGAGGAAGCAAGTAAAATTTACCTCAAGATCGAAAAGAAATGGATCTTTTCCGAAGTTGACAGATACCCTGTAACAATTAAATCTAAACTGAGGCACGGCAACGTGAATCAGCCTTTCACTTTAATGAAATAATATCTAGATCCACCTCCTTGATACATGTACACCCAAAATAAATTAGGAGGATAATGTACAGAGTACTAAACGGAAATGTCTCAGAAAAGGTATCGACAAGATACATACTCCTCATTTTGGCTATGGACCGCAACAGTAGGAAACACTGAACCCTTGACATCCTTATACACGGAGCCTACCAGAACCCCATTTTTCCTAGTAGTTTCACAAAAAAAAAGAATATTATGTGTATGTCAGAGTAGATTGGATGAATCGTCATTAATGAAGCAAAAAGTTCATGACTAACATTGCAATACAACTACTCCTATTTATGAAGCAACTAACATGACAAGTAGTCAACAAGTAAGGAATCCACTCGGACCAAGTCAAGTTGTTACCACAGATTCTTACACTGGTAATTAGTCTATGAAAGCAACTATTTTCGTATCAAAATCCTATTTCATCTCTAACGAATATCATATGAGATCACTTAAAAATATGTACGGAATCAATTTAACTGTTAGCATGAACTGAGTGCCCAGTAACAAGGCAAAATATAAAGTTCATTACTATCTTACGTGAAAAAGAATTCTTGTGAAGCATAGTTGATACCACCCCAACTGTATCACCAGTTGTGTAGGTAGGGCCAAATGGCTCCCCCTTTCCAATTCCACAATAAAGCAGGCCATCGTCACCATGATAGCCGTAACTGTTTGCTTCCCAACTGTCATATATACATGTCAGAGATAGTTCAGACTCAAGCTAAAATTCCAAAAGTAGCATCCAGGATTGCATCACCACTTAATCAAGCATACTAGTTGCCAACCCTGAGTTTTCATACATGGATTGATAGGGACTTAGAACAGAGAGACTTCCGTTTTCTGATGCAACTCTCCAACTATAAGAACTCTTTCACCAAACCATCGATATACAAAAATTGTAGATGCCGAAATTAGAAATCAGCTACTACTACTACTACCAAATGAAAAATTAATGCGAATGGCCAAGAAAGAGTATAAATCAACATTACCCTGGCTGGCGGCGGAGTTTGAAAGCAGAAGTGGTAAATCCGATAGCAATCTGACCTTTCACCCCAGCATTCTTAACATGAATCTCAAAGTAGTATAATAACCTCTTCAATGGCGCAGGACGATTCGCCTGTACCACTCCAACATCGTGGCCGTGCAAATGAACGTTGGGATACAATAGAGAGAGTTTGTCAGTGCCAACGACCAAGAATCCTCCAGAGCTATTCACCGTGTCCAATGCTGTCGGAACTTCCTCCTCCTCATCCATTTCGCTTGCTTCGGATTTTAGGGCTTGGACTTTGGAAGTATGACACCACAGCTTAAGAAAATAGTCGCCAATTTCGTCTTTCGCCAGAGGCTGCCTTTCCGACGTCGCTTCCGACATCTTCTCGGGCAGAAATCGGCAAATTCAAGATTGCATTCAAAATAGGAAATTACAGCTCAAGATATCTTCAGAAATCGGAACTGGAAAACTTTAAACTAACTTTAAACTTATATTAACAACATATTAACGTCGCATCGCATGGCTCCAAATTTAATAAAAGATCCAATAGCCACTTGGGTTGTGTTTGGGAGAGCTTATGATTTTGTAGAAGGATTTTTGAATGTGCAAGAATAATTATATCACATTTAAACTTCGAATTAATTTCAAAATTGCCACTGAGAAA